>CAVMBE010000066.1:0-158758 GCA_963674455.1 Lecanosticta acicola
CTTGCACGCCATAGCCAAATCGCAATACAATAAATCCGGGCACTCGCCCTTGACGTGAGCTCTCGCGATCGCTATCGCTTGGCATTTCACCATGAAGCTACATGTACTACACGCTTGTGCCTGCGCGCTGACTGCCATCTCATCCGCCCACGCTTTCCACATTCGGCTGGGCGAGAGTCGCACCATATGGCAAGCTAAGCAGGAGGCAAGTGCACACTCCCACTCACTCATCCGTCCTACGCACCCGAACGCTCCAACTGATTGGCTGCAGCTCGCGTCCAAGAAGCCTCCTCAACTCACCAAGCGAGATACCGATCCCGCCCGCCTCTTCTCGGCACACAACCTCTCGGTGCCCATCGACCACTTCCACAACGAAAGCCAATATGAGCCTCACAGCGACGGCACTTTCCCATTGCGCTATTGGTTCGACGCATCTCATTACAAGCCAGGCGGACCGGTCATCATCCTCCAGTCGGGCGAGACGAGTGGAACGGACAGACTTCCATTTCTTCAGAAAGGTCTGCTTGCCCAATTGGCCCGCGCGACCAATGCTATCGCCGTAGTCTTGGAGCATCGCTACTACGGAACCTCCTTCCCCGTCCCAGACTTGTCCACGAAGAACTTCAGATTTCTCACTACCCAGCAAGCGCTCGCAGACGAGGCTTATTTTGCCCAGAACATCAAGTTTCCCGGCCTGGACAAGTATGGCGATCTCACAAGCAAAACGACTCCCTATATCTCATACGGTGGATCGTACGCTGGAGCCTTCTCTGCTTTCCTCAGGCTCCAATACCCGGACATTTTCTGGGGATCCATTTCCAGCTCTGGCGTCACGAAAGCGATCTACAACTACCCTCAGTACTACGAGGCCATCGCGAACAGCGCACCGCAGGACTGCGTGAAGGCTCAGCAGACGCTTATCAACGTCCTGGACAATATCTGGATGGACAAGAATGATACTGCTCTGCCCGCTGAGATCAAGGCGACTTTCGGGTTTGCTAATCTGACGTGGGACAGTGACTTTGCCGGCCTTCTCGTCGATGGCATCGGCAACTGGCAGTCACTGAACTGGGATCCGGCAGTCTCGTCGCCAGAGGTCTACAACTACTGCGACAACATCACTTCCACAGAGGTGCTGTACCCACAAACGGAGAGCAAGCGCGCGAACGCGACGGATATCGTAGTTGGTGGCGGCTACGAGAACAAGACTTCGCTTGTCAATCAGATGTTGAACATGATCGGCTACTTCAATCTCACTCAAGCCTCGCAGTGTTCGGCAACCCAGGATGAGTGCTTCGGTACGCACAATGAAACGTACTACGGCCTTACCAGCATCGAGGAAGCGTCGTACAAATCATGGCCGTACCAGTATTGTACCGAGTGGGGATTCATCATGACTGGCGACACTCCCACGGGCGAACTGCCCCTGGTCTCAAGGGCGTACACCAATCTCGAATTCGGTACCGTGATCTGTCGCGATGCTTTTGGTATCTATGACCCACCGGACGTGAATGCGGTCAACAAGTATGGCGGCTACGACATCTCGTACGAACGACTCGCGATTGTTGATGGAGAATGGGATCCCTGGAGACCAGCAACTCCTCATGCGCTTGAGTGAGTTCACCGTTGCCACGTCAGAATGTGACGAGACTGACGGCGAATAGGTATGGTGCCAGAGACCGTCAAAGCACGACCGATGAACCTTTCATCTTGATCCCCGACGCAGTGCATCACTGGGATGAAAATGGTTTGTTTGCGAACGAGACTACGGCAGATCTTCCACCTCAAAGCATCAAGGACGTCCAATGCCAGGAAGTGGAATTCGTCAAGCAGTGGGTACAAGAGTATCATCAATCGCAGAAGGAGCAGCATGGTGGATGGCATGGAGGCAGTTGGGGTGGATGGGGCAGTTGGTCTGGGTGGGGACACAAGGCAAGTTGGGGAAGCCGGGGCGGACGAGCGTGAGTTGCAAATATCGACAGACTATTGACAGAGATTCTGATACCGAGATCAGGAAGCCTCCAGCGCAGGAGTTGAGACTTTAGAGTTATCGCACGATACATCTCATTGAATCGAGAATGGTTGATGATGTTCTCTCAGCACACTACACCCGGGTACGTTTGCCACAATGTGCTACTCGCTCATCAGCTCTGATAGACGAGACCTTCATCCGCGCGGCCTTCGTGCACCATGACCTCTTTGAGGAAGTCTTTGAATTGCCCACTGCCTTGCAAAGCCTGGACAGTCGAGAGTCGTTCATCTGGACCAACATCATTATACCCTGTCGCGTTGCTACCCCCTGCGTATTATTGTGCACTGTGCAAGTGAGCGAGGACAAAGTTCTGATGAAGAAGCCGGCCATCCGACATCGAGCGAATGTGGAATTCGATCTCGTTGCTGACTCATTGGACCCGAGGGTTCCCGGTGTTGTTAGATGCAACTTCGTTCGGTGTCCCAGACCTCATCAGTACTCGGTCTCGCGCATCTCCGCCATGCGCGCTTAAGGTCTGCTGCACGTCTCGGCTCATGGAATGATGTCCGATGCCGATGCTTGAATTCTCTAGCTGTGGTTCTTTCAGCTCCCAATTGACACCTCGTGCTCTTTGCCTTGACTAAGGGACTTCACGGTTCCAGTCTGAAGGCAGCCGCGGCGAGGCCGAGCTGCTGGGTCTTGCTTCCTCAACCAGATTGTTGGGCGTATTGGGAAGTTGCAGTGGCGAGTCATTTCCCGCTGCTCATACTTTCCGCGGAGCACATGATACCTTAATGCCCTACGCGTGCCATTCGACTTGCGCTCAATCTTGTTGTTGGCAGGCAGGCAGCACCGGGGGCCTCATTTCGCTCGCAGGCATCAGCATCTCATCAAGCTGGCGAGGCAGATAGAGATGGCAAGGAAGTGACGACTTGGGCTTGGCTTTACGATTGTGTTGCAAGGTCCGGGGGCATGGCATGGCGGCGCAAGATTGACCTGATGGCATCGCTTGTGCCCTTGCAGAGGAATGCCTGCCATGCACTGCACAGACGAACGCTTTCTCAGCGCATCCACCGTTGGGGCGTCCACCGCGTTCTCATCACAGGAATCAGATGATGAATGCGCTGGCGGAAGAAGCGCTTCCACATCTCACCGCGCATCGGGCGAGCGAGCAATACGGAAGCTGCGCTGCTGACAACAGCGCTTGCATGATGATCGAATCATTCGATTTTCAGCAATTCGTCCTTCGCCACGACAGTTGAGGCTTTCTCCGCGGTCAGTCTGCGCCACGGGAGCCCGTCATATGCTCCGTGCTATTGGCATTTTACCAAGGGACGGATTCCGGTCACCGGGTTGTGGCACGACAGCGGTCAGGCTGGGTTTTGCGCTCAATTCGGCCGTATGAAACAAAGTCGCTGTTGAGAATGACCGAATCATTGAATTCTCGTCTCCATGCGACTCGCAACCCAACAAGGGTGTCGGCCGCCAAAAGCATGCCTCGATTGGCGCAGCGGCTCTTGCGGACAATCGTATGCGTCGTACGCCTACGGAGACTGGAGTGTAGTGTAGCGGGAGCGGCGAGCACTTACGCACATGGCCATTCCTGAAAGACAAAGAGCGCATCTGCCCTTCTCCTGTGTCCATTCAGCACAACCACGTGATCAGCCGGTTGCCAATGCGCCGCCATGGCAGTCGAGATCTATTTGAAGCCAAGTCGAGTCGGTCGGCAAATTATCTTATGTCAAGCTGTACGAGCCGGCACGTAGATCAGCTACGTTTGTGGTTGGTGCGACAAGGAGTCCGCAGTCTGCCGACAACCCTATTCCGCCCAGACTTCACTTCATCTTAGCTGTACGCGACAACAACAACAACATCATCAACAACGCGAATGAGAGGCTTCATTGCTCAATTTGTTGTTGTTAAGTTACCCACCGCAAACAGCGAACGGGGTATCCACAAAGTCAAAGGGCAACGCTAACACAGTCTTCATATGACCATCCTGCCTCATTCTCCTCATCACCAGCCCCTACGCTTGAGAAGTTACTAGCGAGAGGGCTCTTCGTGCCCAAGAGCACCCTATAGCCGGCTGGAGGCGGATGAGGCGGATGTCTCTATGAGAGGTATTCTCAGGGCTTTCCAAATTTCAACTATTGCTCGTATTTGCACAACAGCCAAGGCACTCGGTCGATTCATGCCGACAATTGCATACACCCTGAAAGAATCCCAGGATTAACGTCGTTGTTATAGATGATTGGATCAAGCAACTCAACAGAACGAGATCACTATGCCCAAGGCGCTGGCACCGCGCATGGGTACGAGGCCCTCATCCTAGCGACTCCGAGCCACGAAATGCGTTGCTTGGCAATCGGAGTATCGCTGCATGACTCCCCTCTGGTGTATACGCTGAACGCTTCACCAGGATCTTGACCTCCTCATGACCAGACTCCAAGCTTGAGTGCATTGTCCGTTGACAACGACGACTTGTCATGGGACATGTAGATTACAGATGTGGACGTGCCATGAATATGAAAGTTGTATCAGCACCACCACAGCACCGCCAGGGCCAACACGCCCCGACGATCTCTTCGAATTGAGTGAACGTCATTCCTTGGCCGGCCGGGGAGGAGTGGTATAAAGAGAGGCTCCGATTCCTCGAAAGACCATCCATTCCATCACTCAGCATTACAACAACAGTCTTTCACTTCCAACAGGACTACTCTTCCAACAGAACTACTTCCAACCCACCATCTTCATCCATCATCAATCATCAAAATGCAATTCACCAACCTTCTCGCTCTCGTGGCTGCCGCCACCATGGTCTCTGCCATCCCCACCGAGCAGGGTGGCTTCCCCCAGGGTGGCGATTACGGTGACCACTCGATGGACTCCAAGTGCTCCAACAACATGAAGGTACTTTCATCCAAATCATCCCACACCACCGTCGCATGCTCGAATACGATTCTAACGCGCTTCTCCAGGCCGTATGCTGCAACAGCCTGCAACAGGGCGGGTCCGAGGGCGCCGGTGGCCTGATCGGCAACATCCCCGTCCTCAACAACGTCCTCAGCGGTAGCTGCGCGCTTACCGTCAGTAAGTACTCCCCGCAAATTTCCCTTACCATCGGTACAGTCGAACGCTGACACACGCACTCGCACAGTTGGTGGTAGCTGCCGCCAGGGTTCGATTGCCTGCTGCAACACCGAGGAGCAGAACGTGAGTTTTCTCCCACCTTCTATACACAAGAGGCGCCACTGACTCTCTTTTTTTCTTTCTCCTGGATAGGGTGTCGTCAACGTCGGCACCATCTGCGCCCCCATCTCTGCCTAAGCATTTGGCGGGGCTGCACCCGTACTTGAGCGTTCCTAATGTCTTTTGGTCATACTGCGAGCTTCAAAACAGCTGATACATGAGGGCATGTTGAGAGGGAGGAACAGCTACAAAGCTCCATCAATTTCAGTCTTGCCGCTGAGATATATAATCGATAATGGATTTTGTTAGTCGTCATGTCACGCATCCCTCTCATTGCAGCATTCGCATGAACATGCTTTGGTTTGTCTCCAAGCACCCGCAATTTCGCCTGTTTCCACCTCACATATCGAAGTAGCGACTTGGAGCTCTTCCACTCATCGCAGCTCGTCTCCCACGTTAACCCAACCATGTTGACTCTGCGCCTCGCCACTTTCACTCCGCGGCTGAAATCATCTCCCAGTCCTCCATCTCATCCTCCATCTCCCAATCCCCCATCTCGTTCGAATTTCCACGAGAACGCCGCAAATGGGCAAGATCCAAGCTGGCCTCGCTCAAATTTTCAAGATCTCGAATATTGGCATCCAACCGCTCGAGCTCTCTCAGCGTCTCGCTGCCGAAATCAAACCGTCGACACTGATCCTCGTCACCTTCCGCACTGAAAATTTCGCCTTCCACATCGTCTCCCGTCGAGCTCAAGCTCAAGCTGACGATTTCCCCTTCAGATGCACGACGTTGAGAAGAAGAAGAAGAAGAAGAAAAAGAAGATTCATCTCGAGAAACTGCCGGGATAAGTTCCGAGCGAGCGTCTCCGGCCCCATCGATCCGGCCAAGCCATCGGTCGATTCTTCCCGAGGCTCGCATGGAGCGTGAAGGCGAGGAAGAAGTTTGCAGATCGTCGTCTCGCTTCCGGCTGCTGGGTGATGGTGCAGGGTTACTACTGCTCATGGCCGCGGCGAGCTCCGCTTCGAGCCAGTGCTGCGCCTCAGCGTCTAGCGGGTCGATTTTAAGCAACGCATCCGAGCGTGCAATGTGGGAGTCCTGCTGTGAGGACCTCGGTGCCTCATGGCCAGCCTTGGAGCTGAAGATCGCGAAACTCGAACCTAGGGTGCGCTGGCTGCTCGCGGCCCTCGCAGGCGGTGTCGGTGTCGGTGTCCTGGTCGCTGCCTGTGATGCGGAAGACGTCTCCCGGGTCGGACGCTCCCAGAGTGTCGGCTGGTAGGGTGGCGTGCAGTGCGTCAGCTTATTGTTAAGTTTCGCAGCCGCTCGGTCGAGGAGGGCGAGGCTCTGGAGATCTTCCCAGGCGGCCTGGTCTGCTCGGGCTTCCGATTGGCGTTGCAGAGCGGTTTCGAGGACTTCGAGACTCGCGCGATCCGCTCGCTGCTGGAGACGCTCCTGGTAGTGTGCGCGGATGTCCTGCTGCATTCTTCTCGTCGCTGACGAGAGGAGCTTTCCCTGGGTGTCCGTGGTGACGGCTGGTGCAAGCTGCGCAGGTGAGAAGGAATGCTCCTGAATCTGGATCGCATTAGCTGGGTAGGCGGTCTTTTGGGTATAGGGGCGGACTTACAGGAATGTCGTTCAGCACCTTCTTGGCAGGCTTCACTACAGCTCGGCCGCGGCGCTTCGTCTTCTTCGGCATGCGTCTAGCGCCCACGCTGGTCTGAAAGATGGCAGTGGCCGAGAAGAGATTCCATCGAAAGTCGACGAGTGCGTTGGTCTCCTCCCAGCGAGAAGAAGAAGAGGCAGCCATGGTCGCGTGTTGCAAGGGGGGAGGGGATTTATTGAATGTGCGCTCAAAATTCGATAGGTGCCTTTTTCAACTTGTTGTAGGAGAAAGTATAAGGAGAGCTAGGAGATGAGAGAGAGGTGGAAGTCGTGATATGGAAAAGAAGCGCACGTCGCGAGAACTGTGTTTCTTCACGTGTAAAATTCACTTACGCCGTCGCGAACGAATGAATGAATGGCTTTTGGGACCAGCGGTCGCAGGGGATGCCGCTACAAGAGGCTTACCGTCCGAGAGGGAAATGCCCACACGTGGACGGAGAAGAACAGATATAAGTGTGTTCTGGTGGAAAGGACTGGTCCTCTTCATCAGAGACGAGACGCGGCCTGTATCCTACCAGATTCGTCGACCTGTTTGAGTTCGTTGTCGCGCGAGATCTGGAGGCTTTCTGAATGTTTGAGATGAGAAAATTTATCCAACCTGAGCGATCCGATCAATGAGATAGCCAGTCTTTGCTGTCGTTGAGGGAAAGCGGCGTTGATGTCGTTCAAAGGAAGCAACAAGTGCGGTGGTGGCTCAAAGGAGTTCGCTTCGGCAAATCGGCCCGAAAAGAACAACCGAGCCGATAAGGTATCGTCCAACTTCACCTTTTCTTCTCAAGCTTATATACACTGCCTATCTATCTACCACACCTCACACCAAACTTCCTAACAAATCTACCCCCAAAATATGGCCCGGAAAAAGGACCCCCTCCAAGAACTCCCACCGGAGCCCGTCGTAGACGAACGCTCCCCCCTCCTAGCCAACGGCAGCGGCAACGACAACGACCAAGAAACCCTCCTCACCCACCAAGCCGAGCAAGAAAGAAGAGAATATGAATCCGGCACCGTCCCGCTGGCCTCGGAACCGACCTTCCAAACCCTGCTGGCGACAATGTCCAGCCTCTGGGTGACGACCTTCTTCGCCGCGCTGGACACCTCGGTGGTAGCGACCCTCTCCGGCCCCATTTCGTCGTCCTTTGAATCGGGCACTTCCTTTTCGTGGATCGCGTCGGGCTATCTGATTGCCAATGCCGCGTGTCAGCCGCTGTCGGGCAAGCTGACGGATATCTACGGGCGCCGGGCCGGGTTGGTGTTTGCGGTGACGTTCTTCGCCGCGGGGACTCTGACCTGTGGGCTGGCGCCGACTGCCGGGTGGATGATTGCGGGGAGGGTGATTGCGGGTGCTGGGGGTGGGTGTATCAATACCGTGTCCGTCTTCATTGCGAGTGATTTGATTCCTCTGCGGAGGAGAGGCGTCTGGCAGGGGATTACGAACATTGTATTCGGGACGGGAATGGCATTGGGTGGAGTTTACGGAGGATGTGAGTATTTCCACACCGATTCATTGTCCGGGGGGATTGCAGACACACGCCGTGCTGACAGTAGCAATCAAGTGATCAACGACAGAATCGGATGGCGATACTGCTTTTACTTTCAAACACCCTTCATCGTAGCGGCAGGAATCATAAGCATCATCCGGGTCAAGGTATCCCGTCTCACCTTCTGTCTCTCCTTTGATCAATCACATAAAATAGCTGACATCGTCCAGGTCCCACTCAAGAAATCCGACACGGCAAAGATTCGTCGCGTGGATTTCCTCGGCGCATTGACTCTCGTCGCCGCCCTCGTCCTCCTACTCCTCGGCCTTAACAGCGGCGGCAACATCGTGCCATGGAACCACCCGCTGGTCTACGTTCCAATTCCCATAAGTCTTGTTTTGTTCCTCGTCTTCATATACATCGAAGATCGCGTTGCACCAGAGCCGGTGATTCCTGTGCGGCTGCTCGCACACCAAAGTGTCCTGGCCGCCTTGCTCACCAACTGGTTCATGACGATGAGCGTGTTCGGTCTCATCTACTACGGACCCGTCTTTTTCCAGGTCGTCCGTGGCGTGTCTGCAACCGAAGCAGGTACACTCTTCATTCCACAAGCCTTCGGAATGGCGTCTGGCTCTCTCGTTTCGGGCTTGTTCATGCGCTGGACGGGCAAATATTACTGGTGGCACGTCGCTCTTCAGGGTTTATCTGTCACGGCTTCCGCCCTGATTCTCGGTTTCTTCCGTCAAGGAGTGCCTCTTGCATTGCCATTCCTCTTCCTACTGCTGGGAGGCTTTGCTTACGGCTCCATGCTGACTGTAACGCTTCTTGCCCTGATCTCCGCAGTCGACCACAAGTACCAAGCAGTCATCACCTCTGCTTCATACGCCTTCCGCTCCACAGGCTCGACTATTGGCATCACGATCGCCAGTGCCGTGTTTCAGAATCTGTTGAAGAAACTCCTCTACGAGCGCTTCGGCGACCTTCCCGACGCCGCAGACAGGATCAGACGAATTCGAGATTCCGCAGACATCATCCGCGATCTCCCTGCATCGTGGAAAGCGGGCGTGATCGAGGCCTATGTTGGCGCTCTGCAAGGCGTGTGGGTCGTGGTACTGGGTTTCGCCATCGCGACAGCGATCGTGAGCGTCTTCATCAAGCAGCATAAACTGTACAGCAGCCTAGATCGAAAATAGATTTAAAGAAGGCCGGATATCTCTCGGCCAAAATGTACAGGCTCTGCGGATTCTGGGGTATCATGTATTAAACTTTCTTTCCTCTTTGTCTGTTTCAGCGCATTGAATGAAGCTCCTGCTCGAGAACAAAAAAGATCAGTATCTGTCCTCGGCTGCTTGTGGAGCTCCATAAACGCGTACGTAGCTCGATTCGCCTTCTTCTTCGTCACGAACGCGCTGGAAACCGGCCTCTGTTGCGATGCTGTTTGCGGTGGGAGGGTATGGCTCGTCGCAGTTACGGGAGAGTAGGGAAGGGTAGTATCTCCGCCAGTTGAAGTAGGCGATTGCCAGACCAAGTGTGGAGCCGGATACCACGTCGAAGACGTCGTGTCTGTAATCTTCCAATCGAGAGATGGCAATCATTGCGGCTGAGAAGTTATCAATACAGAGGAGAGACCGGCATATCTCGTAAGGAATGGTGTTTCTTACCTCCTACCAAAGGCGCCATACAGAGTATCACAGTCGCCAGATTCGCCCTCGGCCTCAGCACATGCAACTGGCTCGCTAGGAGCAGAGCCAGCCACCCCAAACCCGAAAAGGCGAAACTACTATGTCCGCTCGGATAGGATCTCCAACCGTCGTCGAGCACGTGATGTCTCTTCTCCGTGCACACATCCACCGTGATGGGGTGATCTTTTGGCGTGCCTGGCTTTGGCTTGCATCTCGCTATGAGATCAGGACGAGGGCGTCCTATGGCATCTTTGAAGATATCGGTCAAGAGGAGGGTCAGGATGACGGAGATGACGAGACCGAGGAGGGTCACGTGGGTCTTATGGACGGAAGGACGGAGGGTGAGGGCCCAGGCGATGAGGCAGAGTAAGGGAACGAGGGCGGCGTAGATGAAGAGCCAGACTGCATGGCATGGCATCGTCAGCTCTTGGCTTGGCTTGGCTTGGAGGAGAGTTGTAGGAATGTGGGGAGATGATGGTACTTATGTCTACGCGCTCGACCTCGGCGTGAGGATGTTGAATGCGAGGGTCATCGAGACGGAATTGCGAATGGAAAGGCTCGCCGAAGAACTTGACCAGGAGGTATGCGGTGATGAGGAGGGCGAGGCCGAAGTAGTCGAGCGCGTGGCTCTTCTCCGAGAAGCGTCGCCAGGATGCCCAGAATCCTGTTTCGTTGCGGGTCGTCGCCGTTGCTTTGAGTCCACCGTCGCTAATTGACATGGCTCGTCACTTGACTGCGACGGCGCATTCGGAGACGGGGACGGGGACGGGGACGGGAGAGTGTGTTGCGGTGCTGGTGATACCTAGTAGTTGCCAGAACACAGACAGAGGTCGGAATCGGATCGGAATTGGAGATGTGCGGGGATGGAGCTTCCCGGAATCTTCTCTTCATCGGGATGCCCAGTTGTAATGGACATCATACAATAATCCCGATGAGATCCACCCGGCAGCGACAATTGAAGACGCGACACCTCGTGGAGGAATACCGACCTCTCGTTGTATGCGCCGCGACCCGGCGAGACGGCAAGATACATTACATTGCTGTCCCTACCAGAGAGAGCTCTTCCCATTGCGTCACGCTTCATAGCAATCGATCCACCACATCCACATCCATCCCCCAAACCCACTGCAACCTTTTCTCGCCTGCACGCGATCGATCCCTTGATACAATTGACAAGACCAAAAGCAGAAAAACATCTTCGAGACTGATGTTCAGAGCTTCGACCATACATATCATCAAACCACCACAAGATTCCACCGCCAAAACCATGTCACCCCCAACCGACCGCAAACAGATCCTCCAAGCCTTCAGGAACCAAATCCAAAAGGGAACCCCCATCGTCGGAGCCGGAGCAGGTAGGTAACATCAACACCATCCAACATTCTTACTACTCTCAACTTCCCACATCCTCCAATCCTCCAATCAAACAAAAATCTGAACAATGTGTTCCTGTTTATGCCCTCCTTCTTCTTATTGATATATACATGAAACCAGGCATCGGCCTCTCGGCCAAATTCCTCGAAGCCGGCGGCGCCGACCTGCTCATCCTCTACAACTCAGGCCGCTTCCGCATGGCCGGCCGCGGCTCCCTCGCGGGCCTCATGCCCTACTCCAACGCCAACGACGTCGTCTGCGACATGGCGCGGGAAATCCTGCCCCTCGTGCAGACCACGCCCGTCATCGCCGGCGTCTGCGCCACGGACCCATTTAGAGACATGCCGCGATTCCTGGCCCAGTTGAGGGACCTGGGATTCGCGGGCGTGCAGAATTTCCCGACGGTCGGGTTGATTGATGGGAATTTCAGGGCGAATCTGGAGGAGACGGGGATGGGGTTTGATTTGGAAGTGGATGCTATCCGCGTGGCGGGGGAGATGGGCATGTTGACGACGCCGTATGTCTTTAATGGGGACGAGGCCACGAAGATGGCCGAGGCGGGGGCCGATGTGGTGGTGGCGCATATGGGTCTTACTTCTTCCGGGTCCATTGGCGCCCGGACGGGCAAGACGCTGGAGGATTGTGTGCGGGATGTACAGGCGATTCGAGATGCCGCCGCGGCCGTCAATGCAGACATCATTGTGCTGTGTCACGGCGGACCCATCGCCAAGCCGGAAGACGCCCAATTCGTGCTCGAGAGATGCAAAGGGGTGCATGGCTTCTTCGGTGCGAGCTCGATGGAGAGATTACCAGTGGAAGAAGCCATTACGGGCATCACAAAACAGTTCAAAGGCATCGGAGTGAAGCACTCGTAGGATGAACTGGCCTCCATTCTAGCGCATCAAAACACCTCAATCTATGCACTCTACTACGTCTTCCCATTCTATGAGTCTCTAAAACGCCAGCTCAATGCATAGTCGCGTGACATACCCATTACAGAAGAAGAAGCAAAGCCCTCAAACGCCTCCCAGACCACATTGTTGCCGAAGCTGGACAAAGATCCCAAGCCTGGTCATGCTGTCTCCGCGCCGAGCGCCATGCAGAGAGAACCGCATTCCAAAAGAACCCCAAACAAAAAGCGAAACTTTTCACCCATCCATCGTCGTCTCTAGGCTTCATCATCCGTATCCGGGGGATGAGGAGTTCCCTTAGGTGAGTTCAGCCACTCGATATGTCTCAAACGTCTCCGCACCTCACGCTCCTTCATCTGCGCTCTCGTCAACTTCTTCTTCTTCTTCGCCTTGAACTTCATATCATCCGCCGGTGCGCCTTCCGCCTCGGACTGCGCACCAGAGCCGATAGGTGTGCCAGCAGCGGAGGCAGCCGCGGAAGAAGCAACCGTGGAAGCGGCCGCGGAGGAAGCCATAGAGGAGCCTGGACGAGAGTCTTCGAAGCGGTCAAGGCTGACGGCAAGGTGACCCTTCTGAGTGAGTCGACCATCGACGACGTGCCACTGTTCAGGGCAGAGTGCGCCAACGAATTCCTCGTTGTGGGAGATCATGACAACACCACCCTTGTAGTCGCGAATAGCAACAGCGAGACCACCAAGCGAGTCGCGGTCCAAGAAGTTGGTAGGCTCGTCAAGCACCAGTAAATGAGGGTTGTTCCACATCGCACCTGCCAAGACAACCTTTACCTTCTGACCACCAGACAAGCCGGAGATCTCATTGTGGTTCGCAATCTCGGGGTCAAGGCCAACATCCTCGAAGTGTTTCGAGATGATCTTGGGTTCCAGTTGACGGAATCCAAGACCCTCTCGACTTGCCTCGTGGTCATCGAATTCCTGGATGAGCTTCTGAAATCCCCACTCCATCAAAGTCTCGCGAGAAACCATGGAGTTGTACTTTGGCAACCATCCGATCCACTTGACCTCATACTGGAAGCTTTTCTTGTACTTCTGTCGACCAATCAAAGCCTCAAGTTGTCTCGCCGCCTTGCCATCTCCGAGGTCGATGAATTTGTCCATCTGCGCTTGGTCCTCTGCGGTAAGCTGCCGCGTCTGTTTCATAAGTACCTCCCGGTCGTCGCCATTGGCATACCGCCATTGCAAATACTGGTTAGGCGTCTTCTCGAGATGCATTTCGACATGCTCGAGAGCGTGCTGCTTGATATAACCAATCCGCAGGTTGGGATGCTTCTCGACTTTGCCAGTCTGAGGGATGACTTCACCGGTCAAGACCTTGATCAGTGTAGACTTTCCGGCACCGTTTGGTCCAATGATGGCGACTCTGCTGCTCAAACTCAGCTGAGCGGACACGTCGTTGAGACTGGGCTTCGATGCGCCAGGATATGTGAAATTGCAGTTGGTCATGCGGAGGATAGAGCGAGTGTTGGATTTGACACCGGTCAAGATACCAGGAGGCGGGAATTTGAACGACACCAGCGATGCGCTGAGCGTGTAATAGCTCTTCGCTTCAGGGCGGACCTTGACCAAATCCGCCAAATTGCCCTTGTAGTGGACCAACTTCTTGTTCTCGTAGTTGTAGATATCCGTGCAGACTTCATCCAAGAAAGCAGAATCGTGGGACACGATAAGCGAAGTGATATCGGTGTGAGTCTTAAGGTACTCCTGCAACCACTTCACGTTCGCAACATCCAGGTGGTTCGTCGGTTCGTCCAGCAAGAAGACATCGGCGCGCATCAACATAGCTCTGGCCAGAGCGAGCTTCATCTTCCAGCCTCCAGAAAGACTGCCCACCTTCTGCTGTTGTCGGCCTTCTGCGCCACGGGTGAAACCCACCTCTTCCAAGACATTCTCAATGCGCTCCTTGCCCTCGTTCTGCAGTTCTGGATCCTTCAGACAGTACTCCAGAATCGTCAGGTCAGCATCCTCCCCTTGATTGTGCTCTACGAAGCAGGTTCTGACCTCATCTTGAGGTGGGAAGCCATCCAACTTGTCGTTAGCGATGGAGCGCATCAGAGTAGACTTTCCAGCTCCATTTCGACCACAGAGACCATATCTGTGGCCTTTGAGAAGGCGCAGGTTCGTGTGCGAGAGCAGAAGCATTCCTCCGTAGCCGAGCGAGAAGTTGGCGTTGACAATCTCTGTCTCACCATCTTCGATCTGGACTGGATTGCCGTACTTGCGATGATCTTCGGCCACATAAAATCCGTGGATGGCTGCAGCGACAGCGTCGGCCTTTCCATCGTCCATCAGAGGCTGCAAATACGGTGTGATGTTCTTCGTGACCCTCTCCAATAGACGCTGGTTCACGACCTCGGCCACGATGTCTGAGATGTATTTCTTGGCAAAGGTCCAGACTTCGGAATCTCCTGGGTAGTTCAGAAGACCGCCATTTTGTTGAATCTCCTTCTCCAGTAAGGTCAGAGTTTCCTCAGGCTTCACACGGTCCATGGCTTCCTGGACCTTGCTGTCACCATTGTGCATGTCGCCCATGGCTTTCATCATAACATCGTATGCTCTTTGGCCAATCTCGCGCACCTCAGGAAGCGATGCGCCGTCCCTCACAGCCTGGATACCAGGCTTGAGCTTGGGCAAGAAGTTGCGAGCTTCGATTGGGTCGTGAACGAGTTTCGTCAAATTCTCCACAACCACAGCTGTTTGGCGCAAGACTTCCTGGGTTGTTGTAGGCGTGTTGAGTGACCGTTCAAGAAGTGGTGTCAGGAGGGCAAGGACGGGCGATGTTACGATTGTAACGAAAGTAGTCTGGCTGAGCGCGTGGATTGCTTTCCTTTGCGCGTCGGTGCTTGGGTCTTCCATAGCTGCGACCAAGATGGGTATCCGCGGTGCAACATCGTCGTTTTGTAGCAAATCAGTCAAGCTGTTCATGGTCTTGAGGGCTTGCTTGGAAACCTCGCTCTTCAAGTCGTGCATGCCAGCCTCCACGATCGGAATCAGACCTGCCAGCTGTCTACCCATGGATTCTCTCAAGACATCCTTGTTCTGTTCCACCTCTTTACTCTCCGTCCCCATCTTCGCATCGTCTGCCATGCGTCCCATGAGCTCAAATGCCCCGACTGTACCCTGCCACTTGCCCGTGCTCTTTCGCAGATATTGCTGAATCAGTGGCAGGAGGCCGTACACCTTGGCCTCGGACGAGAGGTGTCCGTACAGTGCATCGAGCGCATAGCGGGCTCCCTCCTTGATAGACGATTGTCGGTCGGCAAGAGAATCCAGCGCACAACCCACCAAGGCAGTCTCTTGCAACAGGAAGATTACCTCGCTCAAGGGCGCTTTGGAAGGGAATCGCTCGAAGATTGCGCCCAGAGCGAACATGGCACCTTCTCGCTTGCCAACATCTTTCTTGTTTCCGGCAGCTTTGATGATCTCGGGAAGGATATTGTATGCGGTGAGACCGCGGAAGCCTACACTGTTGAGCAGAACATCGGTGAGCGAGTATGCTGCGTCCAGAGATTCCTGCGACGTCTTTGAACCGTAAATCGACTTGGTGATCTGGGCGACATCGTCGGGCGAAGGGGCGGCCGTCTTGCTAGTCACCATGACCGGCGGCATGGGGGGCGACTCGTGATGAGGCATGTTAGACCTCTCTGGTCGTGGATCTCTCGGACTGTGTGTACGTCCCGAGCGAACGAGTCCTTTGTCTAAATTTCTTCTGAATAGAAATCTCTCTGAGTAAGCAGCTGAAAGTGGGCTGCGCACAGAGTCTGTAGTGTGCGGTACACTGCTCCAAAAGGGGGCTGCGCGGACGACGATCACCGCGGCAGCTGTAATACAAATACGCAGGAAAGGTGAGTGGAGAGGTGCCGTGAAGGGAGAGTGGTATCTTGGGGGAGAAAGCGAGACCTGGCAGAAAAAGTTACCTTTAGCTTTTCTCATCCATTCAAAGATCCACGCGCGATAAGGGCAAGGATTTCGATATCGATTCCAACAAGTCCTCCTTCAAAATTTCATGCGTGACGTGAGGGGCTGACACTCGGCTCAGCATCACGTGAGGGCTCGAGACCTTCACACAAGGGGGGACATGATCTAGCGCAAACTCTAGTACAACCAATCACAATATCCCTCGACGACCCACTCGATATCTGCAGGATCGTCTCCCATCTTCAACACGATGCGTTCTGCGATATCGTCCTCTTCGAGCTCTTCGTATACAGCTGGGAGATCTCGAGGAGGACGCGCAAATACCAAGCTCAGGCTTCCGATAACGCGAGCGCCGCGTGCTCGTGCATACCGAGCGGCGTAATGCCCCAATCCGCCACCAGCACCGACGACCACCACGAAACTTGTCTTTATCAGTCTTGTACGGTATGCTTCCATTCCAGTCGACTTGTCCTCCGACTTTGGGGTCTGCATTCAGCACGGCCTTTGTACGCTGTCAAACCTGCCAGCGAGACGTTGGAGGAACTTTCAATTCTCAGAGCTCTTTATGAGCATACCAGCACACCATGTCGGTGCCGCCAGAACGGGATTCACGTCTGGATATCTGATCAACAGCCACAGTTCTTCAAATTCTTCATTCGTGCTCACCATCAGGCAAAATCGTCAGATAACACGAGTCGAGATACACATGCTCATGAAAAGCTCCGTCCTCGTGGGGCAAATGGTTCGTGGGCTTGAATTCCCCAATGCCTTGACAATACTCCTCCGTCCCCGCAAGACAGCAGGAACATCGACGATGGATACGGCTACAAGAGCGGATGCCAACTGGAGAGCCTATGTGCATCGCGGGATCACGATGCTGGAGACCAGGGCCTAGAGCCAAGATACGACCTCCAACTTCGTGGCAACCCAATGTGTGGAGAGTTGTTATGCGTGATCGGTTTACCATCTGGACCGGAAGCAGTCCTGACTTATATGTGCATGATTCTGTCTATATCACGGCTGTCGTCTGCCAATCTTGACCGGAACATTCCTCTTCCCCTTAACGCTCCTCTTCACGGGGCTGTCGCGGCGACGTATTAGTTGGCTACTACATTCGGCAAATTCACAAGGCTCAGACTTACTTGTTATTGAAAACAGATCCAGGACCAAAGTCTGGCGTGCCTCCCAGAGTTCCAAAGATATCGCCAATGTAATTCGTAGCATTTACACCAGCAGAAAAAGTCGAATTCCATCCTTTCAAAATGCCCTCGACGACCTCGATGCCCGCAAGGTAGATATTCTTCACCGCGGGATCGAAGGCTCCCTGTTCAGCCCACCAGAGGTTGGTAGTAGCCGCTTCACCAGGCCACGGACGATCGAAATCCGAAGCGGTCCTCATGACGATGATGCGGCCGAAGTCGACAACCTTGTCGACAGCGGCGCGCATCAAGGCCTCGAGCGTGGCATTGTCCTCCTGCGCAGTCGTGCAGTAGACACCAGAACCATTCGTCAAAAGCGTCGTGAAGTTGCCAAAAGCCGAGGAAAGGAGAGCGCCACTGTAGTAGACATCCGAAGTAGCGACGTCGCATTCCACCACAGAGGGACCCGCCGCGCCCGCTGCATATCGTGAGTTGGCGGCATACTTGGCCCTGTACGCCACCGCATCGTCGCTGTCATTCAACGTAGCCTTGCGCGCAAGATTGGCCGCCAGCTTTTGGAGATTCTGATTCAGCTCAAAAACCTCCGTACCATAGATGCTGCTGGGATACTCCGAGGGAGCATGGCTTCCGAGAGGAATATAGCCCGTCGAGAAATTGGCCGGAATTTCTCTCGGATCGAATTCGTACTGCAGAGCCACCTGGACGGCGTATCGTGCAAAGGTCGCAGAACAGATGGTTGCGACTTCTGGGTTGACGCCCGCGATACCGGCGACGAACCAGTATGTCGATTTGAGATCGAAGCGACCGTAGCGAACGAGAGACGCAATCGATGTAGCGGCATTGATCTCGCTCTCTCCGATGGTGAGTTGGCAGACATCTCCATTAGCCGTGCAGTGCACGTCCGGATATAGCGGTGAGAGACCGGGAACGGTGATGTTCAGTGCGAGGACGTCGAATTCCGGAATGCCGTACCACGCTTCACCTTCGGGATCACTGTGAACGGATTATCATCACATTCACCGGCTCAATGTCGAATTCCGATACTCACAACATCGAAACAATCATGATCTTTGGCTTGATGATCCATTCGTAAGCCCTTGTCACCATCGGTGCTGGCATTAGAGACGCCGAAACGCCAGACAACAGCGCCGCCGTCGCGAGGAGGGACCTCATCTTGCCAAGCATATGAATTCAATCGATGAAGGTTGCAAAAGAACCTACCCAGCCAGCAGGGCATGCATGTCTTTATACTTGTCACTCCGTCTAGCCATGTTGATCGGATCTAGTCCACGCGGGTCCGGCCCAATCACACAACTACCATGCTAGCATACCAGGCCGACAGAGATCGAAATCTCGGTAACTGCAGGTACAGTATTGGTGCTAATTTACATGTGGTAGGTCCAGCACGAGAAGGCGTTTGATAAGCAATCATCCGGCCGCGTGGTGTTATCTTAGAAGACCTTTTCCCAGCCTCACCGGATTCGCGCTGACGGCCGTCTCCGCTTCCTGGCGATGACGTAAAATAGCGCCGGTCAGATGGCTTTGGGTGATAATGAATGTGGAACGACCTGTGCGACTTTAGCTTCGCACTCGCTTTTTGCGTCGCACGAGAGTTAGCAAGAGAGAGGATGATGCATGACGCTTCGACTGTGCGACTTTCACCTTGGTTGAAAATGAGCGCTCTCAGCTGGCGACTTCGATGAGCGGGATCCTACTGACGCAGATTAGTTGCAGAGAAGCAATATTGCGAGAGAGCTGCAATAAGAGCTGCGATATATCCTAGATGCAGGTTCTCGCCGTAAGATGTGAAGGTAGAAAGTGAACCCAGATTTCGTGAATCATGATGAAAGGCATTTATCGCCGGACTCCGCGCTCGGAATCATCGCACAAGATCAAAGATCCTCCCAGACAACCACATTGCCGGCTTCACACAAACGTGAATGTTGCCTGGCAACGTAAATTGTCGCAAAATGTACGCTCGCCAGTATCAGAGACTGCCGCAGACTGAAATCCAAGAGGCCTAAATCCAACGCGGCCAGGCCAACAAGGGGATAGAGGAGCCAAAGATTCGTCGCATAGGGAGCGCAAGGCAGGGATAGCGAGAGAAGCTTGCCCAAGAAGAAGATCGCTCGCAGACAAGTGGTAATGCGTGGCTCGTGAGTGATGCGCACCAGCCAGGTGTACATCGGCTTGTCAGGCGGCGGCGGAAGCATCAAGTGTGGGCTTTGCTGGGGTGGCGTCTCTTCTCCAGGTGAACGCGGTGGTAGCTCGATCTTCTTCCTCGCACCTATTGTCATGGATGACTCCAGAGGACTTATAGGTCTGCTCCGGGACCGATCCTGTTTCACGGGATTCCGGTCTCGGACGCTCTCACCAGACGATTGCCTTCCAGTCGACGGCAGATCAGGTCGTGAGATGTAAGATCTTCGCATTTGTAAAGAGGGTTTGGGAGCTGGCGAGTCCATAGATGATACCCGAGGGCTATAGTCTTCACTGGTCCATTTCTTATCATCCAAGATGACGCCGCCTTTGATACTGGCCAGGATTTCATCCGTACTTGGTCGCTCATTCGGGTCGACACTAAGAAGTCTCTTCAAGTATTTGTAAAGCCTCTCCGGCAAGTCTGTACGAGCGCGTGCCTCTTCATTGAAGCCGACCCATCCTGTAATTTCAGCTCTGAGCTGATCCAGGTCCTCGTTCTCCTCATTCACATCGTCCGCATTCGCATATGGTAATCGGCCGAAGCACATGAAGTACACAATCATGCCTAGTGAGAAGATGTCAGATTTCGTGGTGAAATTGCCGAATGAGCCGTCGGAAGTCCTCTGCAGAACTTCTGGTGCGCAGTAGGAAATGGTACCAGTAGCGCCTGACGAGCCTCGTGTTGTACCTGCGGCTTGCACTTCGCCAAAGTCCGATATCAAGACTCTGGTACGGCCACCGTCTCGTTGCAGCAGGCAGTTGGATGGCTTCAGATCCCGATGGATGTAACCCTTCGTGTGTAAGTGGTGAAGTCCGGAGGTAATGTCTCTGAAAAAGGAGAAAATCTCGTCGAAAGCGAGCTTGCTTGGACCGCGAGCATCCTGAGGCGGGCTTATTTCACCTCTAGATTTCCTGCGCAGCCTTTGCTTCAGCTTCTCTGTCGTCGATGGTCCGTTCTGGGGCCCCAAAACGTAGCTGTGCAAGTCACCACCATTACAATAGTCCTGGAGAACCCACAAGCAAGGGATGCTTGGTCCAAAGGTAGAGGGCTGATGGTCCTCGAGCCATGTCCAATGATATGCCACGAGATTCTTGTGCGGGATTTTCTGCAGCAGTCTTACTTCGATGATGACTTTCTCGAAATAAGCTCTACTGTCGCCGACTGGAATCCTCTTACAAGCAAAGTGACCAAGCGAAACATTGTCGATGACGTGCTCCACCAGCAGGACTACGCCGTTCCCACCACGTCCAAGTTCTCGTTCTTCCCTGAAGAATTGCTGGAAGTAGCCGGGAGAAAAAGCCGAAGCGCTGATTCCCTGACCAGTTGTTGTCGTCGGCTCGCTGCCAACGAATTCGGCACCGGTGGGTGGATCAGCTGAGCTGCTGACATCTCGCGAGCGCCCCGATCGTAGTGCAGGCTGTACTCTCCGGCTCGGCGTTGAGGGACCAGACGAAGCTGGCGACGGCCTGCGACTCGCGGCAAGCATAGCAAAGTAGTCTGGGTCGACAAAAGGGCGTTCGGGCCCGAAGGCTCTTCCATGTTCGCCATCTTCTCCCGAAGAGTCTCTCTCACGCAGCGGTCGGTGGCAGTAAGGACATTCGGAAAAGTCGATGGGTTGGTCGGAAGCATCCCTCACCGAGAGCTGCCTCGAGTGGGCATCGTACACGACCACGGAATTGCCACGCCGTCTACACGATTGTGAGCGAGGGAATAGGACTGGTCTCAAGAGTAAGAGAGAACATACAATACGACCTCGCGGGAATCATGAGTGTATGGTATTAGCGACATCTGCCGCCCGGATGGCAGGTGAGGTGGTGTTTCGTCAGCCATTGGCCGAAGCTTCTTATCCACACGCTCCGAAACGACGACGGCAGCCAGTGGATGTCAGCAAGAAGAAGGTCATAAGGGTCGGTTGGTAATGCAAGATTGGCCGAGAGCTCAATTGTGTCCGATCAGATGACTTTCAACCAGCGCTGTGGAGCAAGCCCAGCCGCAGACCACCGTCAACTCCGTCACACAGGTTTGCATAGAGACATTGATGGGAGCGCGACTTTGTTGTGTTGTGCTGTGTTTACGCCGACTGAGTCGTAGACTGAGTTGTAGACTGAGCTGTAGACTGAGTTTCGGGAAGCTTGTGTTTGCTTACATAATCGCGCTTGTCCCAAGATAGCTAGTCGCATCGCCTCGGCTACAAGCGTACTTAACGTCGTCGCCTTAGACAGTTGCGTCGACCTCAAACACGACTTTCCCAATACCCTGAGACGAAGTAGCGTACCATTCCACCATGTAGCCACCGAGGTCACGAGCTGGCCATGCTCCAAGCGTTATTCTCCAGCCTTCCGCGAACCAACGGCGAGGATGTCCTTCTTGTGGTCGGATATGGAGCGATAGGAATATGGCTTTCCTCAGTTGCCGCTGTCTTCGATAGTCGCGGTAGGTAGAAGTATAGCTCGCATTGGCAGTGGCTCTGTCTCCGGCATGAAGGTCCCCGTAGCTGAGCGCAAAAGAGCATCCCAAATTCGCCATGGTCATGCCGCCCTCGACCAAGCATTCAGAGAAGGCTTCGTGTCCATATCAGCCATGCCGCCTGACAACTCGACCCGCAACATGTTCTCGGAGGCCGAGTTCCAAAGCAGGAACTGCACTAGCTCAATTATCAACGTTGGCCGCGGAGGCGTCATCAACGAAAAAGACTCGGGCACGGCTCTCCGAAACAGAGACATAGCCGGCGCGGCAACGAATGTCTTCGAACAGTGGCCGGCAACGAAATCCTACAGTCCATTGCTGGATGAAACGATTCTCAATCTGGTTCTGAATCCACATGTTGCCTGGTTATCTTCCAAGACTATTCAATGCACCATTGCGACGGCGGAACCGAACATCGAAGGCTTCGTTGCCGGAAAGCCACACAATCTGGCATAGCCGGTAGCAAGCGTCAGTAGCCGGACCAGCTGTGTTTCCAATCGGTCCTTGAGCGATCAATTCAGAGCTCTTCCAACGTACACATGCTACATCGGTAGATGCGCACCGCTAGAGACCGATCATTGAGAGATAGGTTCGATCTTCGACAATAGAGGCACAGTCGACCAACACATTGAAGGCGTTGAATCCGGTGTATCGTCGGGTCTTAGTTTGCGGCCATGATCGTTTGCAATAGCATGTAGGCATGTCATAGCATATGCAACGAAATACCGAATTTCAGGCGAGCTGGACCAGCTCGCCTACGACGGTTAGGGGACTGCTACGAGCAAAGTAGCGCATCCTTCCCGAACGATACATTTTCGCAATCCAGTCAAGGACAAAGAACTTCCTGTGCACTTCGTCGCTCGACAGACGTCCAAGGCGGGAGCCTTTTTTATATTGCTTTGCTACGACACAGTTACAATACTCACTACCCACGAACCAGGAAATATAAAACCTGAACACCTGCAGCCGAGATACATGCTCTCCACATTTGTGGATCGCAGCCATGGGTGTTGAGGGGTGCCTTGTGGATACCGAAGCTTGCCGCAATTTTCAAGTGCTCATCTGGCAGAACATACACGGAGAGAGGCTAGGTATAAAAACTTTGAGAACCTCCCGGTCCATCGAACAAACCCATTTGCACCCATCATCGACTTGCGCTTCAAGTCGGTCCAGTTCATTTCAGCACCCGTCATGGACACCCGCCTGAAGGACCGCATTACTATCAGTACGTAACGCTCTTGAGCCTATTGGTCGCAAAAGAAATACTAGGAGCTAATCCAATTTCGGTGGCGCAGTCACTGGAGCGAGCTCAGGCCTCGGTAAAGGTGAGATAAAGAAATCACCGACAATGGAGCAGTACATTGAACAAAATCTATACAGCCACTGCTCTGAAGTTTGCCAACGCTGGCGCACGCATTGTCTGCGCGGATCTGAAATCCATTGGGCTGGAGGAGAGCATCTGTTCCGAGCATGGAGCCCACCGAGCCACATTTGTGAAATGCGATGTCACCAAGGAGGAAGATGTCAAGAATCTAGTCGAAGAGGCTGTGAAATTTGGTGGAAGATTGGATATCATTTGCAACTACGTAAGAAAGCACCTCATTGAGCCTGGAGAGTTGGCATATCGCTGATAGGAGACTCAGGCCGGAATTGCTCTCGAATGCGGCGACAAGTATCAAATGCAGGCGCGAGCCCACGACCTTGCTACTGAGCATTTTGATCTCGAGCTGAAGGTCAACATGCGAGGCGTCTGGCTTTGTTGCAAGTACGCGCTACAGCAAATGCTCAAGCAAGAACCACGGGAACCCAATGCACGAGGAGAGAGAACGCGAGGGTGGATCGTGAATGCAGCTAGTACGCTGGTGAGCCAAGTTTCCCGTCGACGTGCACGTCCTCGACACTTTCCATTGACAGCTGCCAGGGCCTGGTGGCGCACACAAACGTTCCAGCATACTGTCCCTCCAAGTTCGCCGTCGTGGGGATGACGAAGCAGATGGCCCTCGACTATGCCAAGGACAGAATCCATGTGAACGCATTATGTCCTAGTTTTGTGGCAACGCCTCTCATTGAGAATTTGACTTCCGATGCAGGCACTGCGAGGCATATGGCAGGCGCGCATCCCTGGGGCGAATTGGGTAGGCCGGAGGATGTTGCTGATGCGGCGATGTTTCTATGCAGTGACGAGTCGTAAGTCCTATGCTTTTTGGGTGCTGCATGCAATGGACGATGTAAATGCTAATGTCTCCACAGGCAATGGGTAACGGGACATACCCTCACCCTTGACGGTGGGTCTACAGCGCAGTGAACGAGATTCGGATTATTCGAATAGAATGTGCTATTCTGTTCCTGGCGTCTCCGCCTTGGAACCTCTTCGTAGAAACTTGTCTACGATTGAGCCATTTCTCGAAGTGCTGGTCAAGTTGGACCATACTGAACTTCTTCTTTGAGGTGCTATCCAAGAGAATATGATCAGCGACGACGTTCCGCAATGAGTAATGGCGTGAATGTTCACCTTCTTCATCGGCTGCCTGGCGGTCTGCGAACAGCGCTTGAAAATCTGCTGGTGTTTCTTTCGTCTCGTCAACATGTGCTTGCTTCGGCTGACCGGAAAGTCGACTCGACTCGACTCGACTCACTCATATTTCCCGCCCCACCTCGGCCATACGATCTCCTGCGCTCAATGAACATTTCACCGTTCTCTGCGGAAGACATGCTGGCTTGCTTCAGAGTGGATTGAAGATCGAAAATCTGACTGTGTGTGTGAGTGTCTGCGCATCTCTCCATTGCGATTTGGCTCGAATCGCGGCATATATATCCTCCACGAGAACAGACTGTGTCATTCGAAGCCAGATAACGTTTTGCTGGACGATTGGCTAAGCCTTGCTAAGCAGCGATGCAGTGTCGATCTGGAGAAAGCAAGACCCCGTGGGGACGTCACTGCGGCTTTTTGGGGTGTCATGCTGCAGGAGATCTGGGGATGGGACGAACTATTGTCCTTGGCGTTATCAGGTACGTCTCGCGGTGGCTGCTGGTCTTGAGACCAAGGTGTGGAAGTGGCGTGCTGACTTTGCCATAGGTTTGTTCTTCCTTTTGTTCTTCCTTTGCCAGAAAAGTCTCAGCACCGTTCTGCCACGCTGTGTCCCACTGAACGGGGTGGAAAGCCAATTTAATGTGACCGCAGATGCAAGCTTGTGGCAGGCTATGCGGCCTCTGCCCATGGAACATAATCAATTTCTGCGCACTGGCAAGGGAACGAATCATCTGGCCTATGCAGACAAGTCGTTAGCATCGCTTCAGCGCTCGATATTAACAAGAGACATGGCACCAACCCAAGTACGATATCACGATCCGCGCATATGGGGATGCCTTGACGACCGTCGTAGTCTCACGCCACCACGTAGGGTGCGTCCATTACTTAGTTCATCTTCGGGCTCCCAATCTTTGACGGGCTTGGCGCATGGAGTGTTCCTCAACCAACTTGTCCGAAAGGTCGTTTCTCATGGACGACCATAGCACACCTTGCGTTGCTCTTTTCTCATATGAATCGGACGTGAGTCTCGAGCGTATTTCTGGCAATGATTCCCGGTTGTGATGGGCGGGGTTGAGCCGTTGATTGAGGTAACATGAAGCTTCGCATGGCTCTTCGAAGCCTTCTCTGTGCCTCCAATCTACCGGAGGACGACGAGCGAGATAATTCTTTCCAATTCGGACGCTCAGTAAGTTGGTGAAAAAAACGACAGGCATGTAGATACGCGGTATCGGGGCGGCCAATAAGTCCCATGTATCAACTGGATGAAGTGGCGATCGCTGCAACGGTAAGACAGTCGTGCCAATTTCCACTGCCAATGCGTGGGTGTTATATCTTGCCGTCATTTGGACAGTATTGAGCAGAAAGCAAGGACAGGTCTTAGCTCAAGGCAGACCTGCGAAGCAAGCTCATCCTTTCGGATAAGACCTGGCAAAAGACACGGCGACCTGCCGGATTGTAAGTGGATTTGGAATGTGTCAAAGACGAGGATCACCGGCATCGAGGACATGTTCCAGTGGAGTTAGGCTTAGGTGAGATTCGACTTGGACGACTTACCGGGAATGGGGTAGAAAGATCGAATTCAAGCAAGTTGCGGGAAGTTGCTCGCTCAGCCATCACGCAGAGCACAAGTTATGGATGCCTCGCAGTGGAAGCTCTTCGCTATGAGGGGCGTCGCTCTCTCCGATCCATGCCGCGAAGAACGATACGCGCCCTCGTATTATTCCTTCGCCGCTATCTTCGCCGGCCCCACACCATCGATGGCGAGCACTGCCTCGAAGTCATCCAAGAACACGACGGCGACGACGACGTAGTACTTGCCGAGAAGGAGGGCCAATATCCACGCTACGTGAGTCGAACTTGGGCGTATGGTTCTCGAAGGATGCAGGATCTGCTAGATGTGATCTATCGCCATTCGGAGATCAGACCTCTTTTCAGTCCACTAGATCCTAACGCTATGGGCAGGAAAGAGGTGGCCAATCCTCCTTATGGTACCGAGTCCGCCCATTGAAGTGTGTAATTCTTGTTTTTTTTTTTCGCACCTGGTTTGAGCGTCTTGCTGACGGAGTTCGTAGAAGAGCCAGAACAAGTTCCTGCCGTGTCGCGTACTATCCGCGAGCGGATATTGGCCGCAGCTCTGAAGAACGCGCATACCCAGATGATCGAAGATATGACAAGCGCGCCCATCGCGAAGAAAGAGGGGCCATATCGCGTTTTGTCAAACAACAGCGGTTTCGAGCACCAATTCAAAGGCCATCTTCAACCGAGAAACCCCGGATGAGGCGACCTTAAGACAGAGTTGTTAGCAGGTCCTCACCCTACCAAATATCACAAAGAAAATGCGGGTATAACATGAGAATGCTCGACACTTTATCTCTACGGTGACCGGCGCTAATCGTTCCACTGTACGACGTAATTGCCTGTCCCGTCAATGGCAATGTGCGCAGCTTTCTGATTGTCCCCCTCTGCCTCAAATTGAGCCATTTGTCGGAGACGTCGTCTAGTTGCTGGACTTGAAACTCCCGTAATTCGAGCTTCCCAGATTACCGCTTGCTCCAGAAGCGCAAGCAGCTTGTCCCGACCTCTATGTCGCTTCTGTACGACAGGACCTTTCGCTTGAAGCATTCCGAGGTGTTCAAATATGTCCGGCAAGGCAGGGTAGAGCTCTGTTTGATCCTTGAGCAGGTCCGCCAAGGACTCTCCTTTTTCCATGATAGCATTGACTTCTTTCATCATGATTTTGGTCCTTTGCACAAGTCGGCTCTGATCCGCGTTGAAAGTTCGAATAGCCTCCCGCTGAGTCTCCGCGCCGTCTGTGTCAGCACAGACTGTGCACAAGCATGTGAAGCCCCATTTCTGGGTCTTTGCTTGACGTTCTGATCGCGGGAGGAGGATGTTGAAGTAAGATATGAGTATTTCAGCTCCCGATTCTAGTTTATTCAATGCGTGGACAGTCATGCGACCGCGCGACTCTCCTCCGTTTGGAGGGTAGAAGCATACATGGGCATTCGGCGCACAAGAATGGTTGATCCTCGCAATACTTGGGAACAAAGCTCGATGTCGTGGTCCCTGACCGTCATGCAGATCTACATTGAATGCATTGGTCTGCATGATTCCAGCGACATTGGCCATCTCTTCCAGGCCTTCTGTACCAAAGCCACGCTGGAGGAGTTTGTCCTTGAGCAGAGCATCGCGACTGAGATCTGCATGCTGACTGAGGGAGAGATATCGCTCTTGGTCCTCTTTTGGTAGATTGGCGAATTGCTTATACAGCTCCGGCAGGTCATCATTGGGTTTCATTAGGATGAGTGGGGTGTCGCAGAGGATCTGAGAGAAGGCGGCGATCGGTTGGGTAGCGAAGAGGCCTAGTCCTCGACCTTCACCAGCATCGCGAGCTTCCACCGACGGAGTGCCCAAGAGAAGTGTCGATGCGACTGGTCGTGCTGAAAGCCATTGCCTGGCAGCGAACGACTGACACCTTGATGTCATGACGAATATTGTTTATGCGATGGAAGCAAAGTCGTTGGTGGATCTTCCGGCATCGCAACTCTTTCCGCGTGACTGCGGGAGTATTCCAGATGCGCGTCGGCGCCCGTCTTCAGGTGTCATTGAAGTGTGATCTGGCCTGGCCGTCTACGGTACATCTCTTAGCGAACAGGAACTCCCACGTGCTTTTCAAAATGCCCGAAAGAATGAGGTGTGGTCGACGGATGGCGAGCCACGAGGTGAAGTGTTGGAGGGACTCTCCTTCCGGTCCGATCCGCAGCTCCCAGAAAGCTCCGAAATGCTTGGCTTCCTGCTGGGTATTGGCATTGTGTAGGCCTGAGGTAGTTTCTAGGTGAAGCTGAATGAGAAGCTGAGCGAGGGAAGAGGCGAGTATCTGGCAGGCTCAGGAGGCTGTGCGGAATCTCCTGATGGATTGAAAGCTGATCACAGGAACAGATGGGAAAGCACACTCTGGATTTGCGTGTGTCCGCTCACTAACATAGAATAGGCTCTGTCTTTTGACGAACACGCAAGTCGACTTCGGATTCGTCGTTGGCACAATTGTATCGTGGCTCGGATCGCTCCAAACAACCCGGACTTGTCTGGCGACTATCTGTACCTTCGAATCAGACTCAGGGAGCCCGAGCCCTTCTCTTACGAAGGCTTCAAACTTATGCATACTCCTTACTGACTGGCCCTCAAATTCTATGGTTTGAAACTCCTGCTCGCTGCCGGCATTTGGTTCATCTATGACTTTCTCACCTAGCCCTTTAGCATCTACTCCTCTGCATGGATCGACGTAATCGAGCCTGACGCGGCGCTGTGGCAGATATTTGGCTGGTCAGCTCTGGCGAGCTTTCCTATCTTCCCGGCCCCACTCTTGGGTCCTTCACCCTGGACTGGATGGGACTTCGAAGAGCTCTCATGACGTTCGTCATCTGTCAGGGAATCTGGGGCTTTATTATGTCGAGGCTTTGACACCACCACAATGGGTAATGAGGATTGGCGTGAGCAACGAGCAAGCCTTGCGTCTGCTGCGGGCAAAGATGCTGGGCAGTAAGTATCGCTGCACATATAGCTGTTATGATCCGTGAGGACTTCGTAAAATCGTGAATATTGCGACCGTGTGTCTTGCCAATCGAAACTAGAAGCCAGAGGCATGACATCAAGTATTTGGCTTCTCCCATTAGTCCTGCAGAGATCAGGGCAGCAGCGAGTCGGGCAAACCCCAAACAGCATAAACTCTCTTTGAGGTCACGTTCGAACGTCTCGAGATGCTGTCCAATGTGCCAAGATAGGGTACTAGGTACGCGCTTTCCAGGTAAACAAAGGATGCCTTGGATTGTGCCGGGGCGACAAAGCAGCCAAAACCGGCGGAGGAAAATGTATACTGAGGAAGTCCACGTACAATCTCAGCAGATACCAATGTCCTCGTAACATGTGCTGCCACCGCCGCATCATCTACGCGATCTGCGGCCACAGTACGTTCTCTCCCACGCCTCTTATGGAATGCCGCAATGCATCGATCGATCCCACACTGCAGTGGTCGACCGTTTGCGAAATCGTGGGGCATCCGTACAAGAGCTTGCGCATCGATTCTCTATGTCCCGCGTGCCAGGCACGACGCGATACGCTTCTCCGAGAGATCGAAGAGAGTCAGGTTGTTCGGTTCGATGAGTGGCAGTGGAAGGTTAGCTACGGTATGCCGAGCAACAACGAGGGGGACGAATATTGGAATCGGAAGGCGGAAGAGCGAGAGGAGATGCATAAGAGGGAGGAGAAAGCGACGCGGTCGAAGTCGAAACGATTTAGTTGGCGGAAGAGTAAGAGGAAGAGTGCGAAGGCGGTTGTTGTTGGTGATGAACCCAAGACGCCCAAAACGCCTGGGATGAGGTGAGTAAGCGGAGTCGCGCATTGGCCAATGGCCTCCGGCTCGCTCTCGTACCTGACCTCAGAGAGCACCTCACTTCGCGACCGCTGCATATCAACGATCTGGAGCGCCCACTCCCATATCCCTGAGCTCTCTCCTCAAGCTCATGCGATAAATTATATCCCAATTCGAGCCCGCGACATCCCTTCAGTCAGGCCGCATCCGGCCATCAATCCATCACCATGCCGACGCCCGAATCCGCCTCCTTCAAAGCAGCCAAACCCACGGTCCCACCTACCTTCGACGGGGTAGACTACGATGACAATAAAGCGCTCAAAGCTGCGCAGGATTCGATTATCCGCGAGCAGTGGGTACAGAGCATGATGGCGCGGCTGATCCGCGAGGAGATGGGAAAGTGCTACAACAGGGAGGGCGTGAACCATTTGGAGAAGTGCGGACATCTGCGAGGTGAGATACAGCGCACTGTTTGACATGTGATGGTTCTGGACGCTGATCGGAGGGACAGAGCGGTATTTGCAGCAATTGAAGCATGCGAAGGTTAAGGGATACTTGTTTCAGCAGCAGAATTACATACCCAAGGAATAGAGGAGGTTATGGAAGCAGGAGGTTTGCAAGGATGGGCGCTGTATGAGGTGCGAATTGCGAATGCGTGAATAGAAGCAAAGACTTCAAGACAGTTACAACCACGCCCACAAGGGCCATACGGCATCATAGCAGGTGAGCATCAAGAGGCCAAGGAAAAGAAACAAGACGAACCCCAGCGCGACCGCCTCGATTGCACTTATCCAAGATGTCTCAGAATCGCTGTAAGAGAAAGCTGGAAGAGCAGACCAAACCTCAGACACTGTGAAGCAAAATGGACATTCGAGAGGCCTGCGAAAACTATGAGGCATGTATTAAGGATGGCGTCTGCCGTACTACATGTCTTGCAGTCCAGATGTCTGACGCTTCCGAGCTCCCCATCGAAGTTGCAGGCTAAGTATCCAACAGCAGCGTGTTTGCCGAAAGACAATTGTCTTGCTCCTAACCATCGCCTCTATCACTTGTCTCAACCAGTCCTCCTATCAAGACTATATAACCCACCCGAGGTCATTCATACGAAAACGGCAGGAACAGCAATCTCCACCTAAGCCAACCCCATACTGAGAACCACCACAATCTGAGCAAGAATAGATGCTTAACATGACCAATCTCCTCCGGCGTTCCCTCCTCGCCATCCTACGCTACACACCAACGCTGACCGCCTCTCTCCACTTCAACAGTACCGCCAACAGCCTTTCCCTCTCTTGCGCGCTCTTAGAAGCAGCCCGTCTCTGCAACCAACTCCTCGAACACCTCATCTCCTTCGACGCAGCAGGCGATCGGACACGCTTTTCCATCTCTCGATTCGAAATCTTCCGCGCTGGGGTATGCAACAGAGCATTCGTAGAGCTCTACGAGAGGTTCAACGAACAGGCGATTGATGGGAATATGGCGGCTAAAGAAATCTTTTTGCGGGATGGACATTTTGAGTTCTTTTGGAGGGCGGTTGACAGGGATGTTAAGGCGTTGTTGAAGCATCTCTAAAGATTTAAGAATGTCGGATCAGGGTAAGACACGAGAGATGAGGGTTGAGAGGATAACGGGAAGGAGGTCACTTTTTGGTGGCGATTCGCTAATAAGCGTCGTGTATTGAGTGTCAAACCCTGCACTCATCTTGTACATGATCGTCATTTTCTCGTAACGTACTCGTAGCAGGGCTCCATGCGCAAGATTCAATGTAGAGGAAACTCCATCGCCATGCTGGAAACACGCCCATCTATGCCGAGACCTGCTGCTCGTACCATGCGGGCTCCTCACGCTGAAGCATCGTGGTCACCTTCTCCACTTCCTCTGCCAGGCTCTGCACATTGGCATCCCATGCCCGCAAGTCCATCTTCACATTATTGTGGCCGCCCTCTTTGGTATTGAAATGGATGGTGCCGGCAATCTGGTCGATGGATCCGGACAAGCGCTTGCTTTCCATCATGCCAGAAGCGTACATCTCCGCTCGGTCGGCGTCGACGCCTAGCAAGGCGCCCAAGTCCTGGAAGGTGATATTGGCATAGATGCGAGATACTGCGAGGAGATTGTGCTCCAAGACGGCCTTGTCCAGCACTGTGCTGCCGTCTGAAGTCTTGGCAAGTTGGTGTTCCTTGAGGCCATTGGCAAAGGCAGCGACTTCTGAGGGAGAGAGTAGCCGGTCGAGGAAGATCTTCTCTAGGATTCCGTACTCTGGTGTATTGGTGGCACGGTCGTCTTTATAGAGCTTAGCTAGTTGCTTGCCACGTTGAGGGCCCGCTGGAGCTAGGACAGCGCATGTGATGGCGGCAGATAGAGCTTGTAGCCGCTCCTCGGCATCAATGACGGCTTCGTTGGACAACAGCAGATATGCAGAAGAGGCGTCGAGGAAGTTGCGTTGTGAGTCGCTGATTCGTGCCTGGGAGAGTTGGAACTGAAGGCGCGTGGTGTTGTCCGTGACGGTATAGTAGATCTGCTTGATCTTGTTCAGGTATGTGAGTGCATTGGTCGGATCTTCTTCCTCGAGGTAGCAGCGACAGATGCGCATCCAGACCCTCGCCTTCTCGTCATCGCTCACGGAGCGTTGTGATGACTCGAGCGTGATGGTCTGCAGGGTCTTGGCGGAATTTGTGAAGTCTTCGTCTGCTTCATAAGCGTCGGCCAGGGCAAACTTGAGCTCGCTGTCCTGCTGCTCGAATGAGATGATCTTAGGAGCAAGTAGCTGCACGATCTGAGTTCTATCCGAAGTTAGCCAAACACTAATTCACAAGGTATGATCCTTGTAACCTACCCTGCGCTAATCTTCACATCATTGTCTGGAATCTGGCGGTACTGCTCGATGAATGCGGACAACAAGGGCCGGGAGTTGATGACTCCGATGCTGTCGGATGTGGTTGATTGAACGTAGGCGATCAGGTTATTCTCGGAGTTCTCGGCCTCTGCGATGATGCCTTGAAGTACGCTGTTGTATTCTGCCGCTCGTTGTTGCGTGGGAGCTCCCTCGAGCTCGCTCAACCGAGACGCCACGCTGCTGGAAGCCATATTGACGATTGACGTGCTCGTGTAGCTTTGACAAGTCGAATACGAAAGTAAGAACGGCAAGGACTTGATGCCCTGCTCGGCTTTGGTTGTTTGTCTGACGCTGAGCTCAATGTTTGATGGAGGCTGCCAGATGCAAGTGTTGTTCGATTCGCCCAATCGGGACTGTCTCGCTTATGTCAGCATACATCCATTCGTGACTCTCGCACGGACGTGATACTGTAAACTTAATCTGACGTACGTCAATACTGAAATATTGTCGTAATGCGCCCCACGCGCGTCGATCAACCAGCATTACTCACGCATCGTTATATTTCCAGACATGCCGTTCCCATTTACTCTCCCGACCACCAGCTCCGTCTTGCTCCCGGACTTCTACGACAGCGTAACGCACCCATCGCTTCCCTTGACGGCAACGACCCGTCGGAGCGTGCTGAAAGATGCCTTGAAGAAGCACAAAAGGCTGCAGCCGCACGCGAAGGAGTCCGACCTGCCAGCAGTACAGGACGCGGCCAGCAGCTACCTACCGTACTTACTGGCGCTCAATGCGGGCTCTGGCTATCGAGATGTCGGCCCAGAGAGGCTTGACGTAGAGGTCAAACGACCGCTGGAGGTCGAATGGCGCAGTACGCTCTCAGTTGCGCTGCCGGGACGAGATACAGCACGCCCGAAGTTGACCGGTCTGCATCATGAGATTGCCTTCTCACTATCGACTCTGGCATATGTGCATTCACTTCTAGCACGTTCGCAGTTGAGGTCGCTCTATGGCGCCGCATCGCTTTCCAACGACCAGCGAACTGCAGCTGTCGCGGCGGCGATGAAGCACCTGCTAGAAGCGCACAGCATCCACACCTATCTCCTGTCTTTGCCTTCGATCTCGGCTTCAAAAGATGCGCCAGTTGATATCCAGCCATCTACGATTTCGGCTCTGGCTTCGCTCGCACTGGCTGAAGCCACAATCATCGTTGTAGCAAAGGACGATCCTTACACGGCAGCTGTGGCAGATGACAGGGACCAGAGCAACAAGGATTGGATGTATAAGGCTCCCTCAATACCCAAAGTTCGAGCTCATCTCTACGCTCGGATATGTCTTGCCGCAGGAGAACATGCAACGAACGCCAATAGTTTACTTGCCCGCAGCGGAGCAGGTAGAGTCAATGAGGATCTGGTCAAGTATGCTACTGACTTGCGCAGTACTGCGAGAGGTAAAGCAGCGCGATTCCTCGCGATTGATGCTGAAATTTCTGGAAAAACTGGAGAAGGCCTCGCCTGGCTGAAAGGTGCTAAGAAGGAGCTTGGTCTCTCTGTGGATCTCGAGGATGGTAAACGAAAAGGCTTCAAAGGTCTGAAACAGAGCTGGCAGGAACGACGGGAAGATCGCAAGGTCGAGAAAGGCAGAGAATGGGGAATGGATGCCGGCCGTTTCGAAGAAGCTAGAGTCGTCGAGATGCTTGAAACCAAATGGGACAGGGAGAACAGCACCATCAACATCCAGAACATTCCTCCCTTTGAACCACTGCTGGCGAGCATGCCTTCTGGAAGGGAATACCACACCCCACAGACGTATACACCTCCAACGCTGGCTCCAGACGTATTTGCTAGCATGCGTGCCCCTCCCGAACCTGAAGAAGCTGCTTTCCGTGGAAACGAGGAGGACAGCGGAGGCGAAGATGCATATGGGGGATCAAGCGAGCCTGTAGTCGGTGCGTTCCCGGGCTCTGGCCAAGAATACGGACGCAGCGCTACAAGTAATAGCTACTACTAGGATCGAAAATCCGTTCTGAGAGCGATCAGGCAAAAGAGCGCTCCTTCGAAGCACCATTCTGCAGCCTGCAAGATGTACTGTTGCAGACGCGTTGCTCGCACGCGCTCTTCTGCCGTGTCGCGAGGCTTATCTATCTCGGATCCGTTTGCCTCATTGCGCTTCTCAGCCGAACAAGGGTCTCGAACGTGAGGCCGAGCGAACTTCGTACAAGCAGCAGATAAGCTATCGATGCGTAAGCACTTGGCTACAAGACACAACGCAGCTTGATTGGTGAACACGTTGGCCGAAAGCTAGCTATCGACTCCTACGTCGCCACTTTCATTCAATGGCTGGGCATACCGCATTGGGCTCCGCGTGGGTTAGATCTGCGACACTGCATGTTGTCGCGCAACAATGCCTTGCAATTGTTGCCGCCCGGAGCCGCCGACGTCAAATATTCAGCCATGCGACGATCTCATAAGTACCTTCTGTTCCCCTCGTTCTGCGTGCTGTTTTCTCATCCATGCTGGCTTGACGAGGTGCGGCCAAATCTGAATTAACACAAACCCACAAGTATCATAGAATAATGGAAGGACGGAACGCGAGCATGATCTCCGCGGATGCCAGAAGACGAAGCGTGAACGAAGAGCCCGTCACATCCGTTCTAAACGGCGGCGACATACCCATTAATGATTCTGGAAAAGAATGGAATGCCGACGAAGAGGTTCTTGCAGCTCTGGGTTACAAGCCTGAATTCAAGCGTGAATTCAGCCTCTGGACTACATTCTGCGTTAGCTTTGCTGTGCTGGGCCTACTACCTTCATTCGCGACGACGCTTTACTATGGAATGGGATATGCTGGAACCGCTGGTATGACGTGGGGATGGCTCGTCGCTATGATCGGTATCCAGTCCGTCGCCGCTTCGATGGCGGAACTGTGTTCTTCCATGCCCACCTCCGGGGGGCTATACTATGCTTCGGCCGTTCTGGCGCCTGAAGGCTGGGGTCCTCTCGCTGCGTGGATCACAGGCTGGAGCAACTGGCTCGGACAAATTACCGGTGCTCCATCGGTGAACTATGGAACAGCCGCCATGATCCTCGCAGCTGCTAGCATACAGAATCCGAAGTACGTGATGGAACTCTAGCAAACGTTTTAGAATCGATGCTGACCTTACCTGCCACGAATAGCTACGTTCCAACGGACTACCAGACCTACCTTCTGACTGTTTTTATCATGCTGATCCATGCGTGCATGGCCAGCGCGCCCACCAAGTGGATAGCCCGTATCAACAGCGTGGGAAGTACCTTCAACATCATTGCGCTTGTTGTCGTTATAATCCTTATACCAGCTGGAACCAACCGCGAGGAAAGGGGTCTATCGCGCTTCACGCCTTCGAGCGAGGTCTGGGGAGATATTTACAAAGGAACGGACTACCCAAATGGAGTCTCGATCTTGATGTCCTTTATCGGAGTCATTTGGACAATGGTAAGCACACAGAAGTCCGAAATACGAGGAGACCATCACCAATGCTACCTTACTCATCATAGAGCGGCTACGACAGCCCCTTCCACCTCGCGGAGGAGTGCAGCAACGCCAACATCGCCTCTCCGCGCGCCATCTTCCTCACCTCCGCCGTCGGAGGCACCTTCGGCTGGTTCCTCCAACTCGTCGTCGCCTACACCGTCGTCGACATCAGCGCCTGCCTCGACTCCGACCTCGGCCAACCCTTCGCCGCCTACCTCATCCAAGTGCTGCCGCAGAAAGCCGTCCTCGCCGTCCTCTCCCTCACCATCATCGCCGGCTTCGCCATGGGCCAAGGCTGCATGATCGCCGCCTCGCGCGTCACCTTCGCCTACGCCCGCGACGACTGCTTCCCCTTCTCCCACGTCTGGAAGACCGTCAACCCCCGCACCAAAACCCCCGTCAATGCCGTCTGGATGAACACCTTCCTCGGCTGCCTCATGCTCCTGCTCATCTTCGGGGGCTCCGTCACCATCGGCGCGCTGTTCAGCATCGGTGCCTGCGCCGCGTTCGTGGCCTTCACCACCCCCATCTTCATCCGGGTGTTCTTTGTGGGCAATCGTTTCCGTCCGGGACCGTGGAACTTGGGACGCTTCAGTATTCCCATCGGGGTCGTGGCGAGTGCGTTTGTTGCTCTGATGGTGCCGATTCTCTGCCTGCCGAGTGTGACGGGAAGCGATCTGACTGCTGATGGGATGAACTGGACTGCCGTGGTCTATGGAGGGCCAATGGTGCTGGTCATGATTTGGTGGCTGGTCTCGGCGCGCAAATGGTTCAAGGGTCCAAAGGTCAACCTGGGTCATCTCATGCATGGACGTGAGACGGAAGGTCTAGTGCTAGAGGGCAAGACGCCGTCGCTGGAGCGGAGTGGTAGCGTGGCAGAGTCGGGAAAGCAAGCCGGTGATGTGAAAGAGACACAACTGTAGACATGTTCGTGGCATGTAATTGACAATCGACAGTCGGGCGTGTTTGAATACTGTGCTTGCATTGCCACTAGTCTCACAATCTCTGGCTACTAAACAGACTCCCTTCAAGCATGCAGAATGTCAAGCATGCCATGGGTATCAATCACTCTTCTCAGCCAATCCATCAAAAGCAAAGCAAATAGTCAATCCTCTCATTGCATCCAGCAAGGTACTACTGCACAACACCGTCAAGGCGCATCCTCGTCGACCCCGGAATCCTCGGGCACATCATCAATCGACAACAATTCGTGCGGATACAAAGCAGTGCCTTTCTTGTCCTCCACATCTGCTGCAACTTTGGAATTCGGGCTGATGCGGGCTTTCTTACCAGTGTCTGCCGGCTGCTAACCGTTTGCTGGCTCTGCTGCGAGGTGCTCAGAAGTCGAGATCGTCGGCACCCGCTTGCGCTTGTTGTCTTGATCGGGCACTGGGACGCACGTCAGCATCAACCTCTGGGTCCGAATCGTCTCCAATGCCCCTAAAAGCAAGTTAGCCATTTGGTCTCACTAGTCTACACTCTAGACTTACCAAGCTCGACCACCAGCGCGAGATCCCATGCCATCCCCAGCAGTCTTGTATATCTTCTTACCACCGGCGGGCGAATTGTCCGTCATGCTATAGTGCGCACCAAAATCATCACCTCGGCGGCCGTTGTTGGCCTTGACTGGATTGCGCGTAGAAGCGCGCTCGTCCTCCATGATGGGGTCTTGGTAGAGACCCATGCCCTTCTGTCGCTGAAAGGACTTGGCCTTCGCAGGAGCAGGAGACTCGTCGACGAGCTCGAAGTGTGGATCGGCGTCTTTGCGGGCGGCATGAACAATTGGTCGCTTGGGTGGGCTAGCCGGGTCGTCCTAGGGAGGGATTAGACCTGACCCGTCTGCATGCTCCGAGCATGAACTCACCTCATCGACTCCGGCACCCCACTGCCGCTCATCGTCACGTCTATACTTCTCGGTATGCTTTGGTGGGGTCGCGAAGTCCTCGAAACTGAAACTAGCCCCCTGCTGGTTGTTGCTCTTACCGCTTATGGGTCGATCCCCCTTTGGCGCATCCTCGCCATTGCCGAATGCGAAGTGCTCATATTTCTGTCCGTAGGTCTTCTTCCGCACAGGCGATCTGGCAGGCTCTTCAGCCTCATTCTCGTCGAAGAGGCGGTTACCAGAGAAGTGCTTGCCCGCACCTGCCTTGAGGATGGTGCCGTCAGTCTTGTGAGGCGATGGGCTTCTAGCCGTCGACCCAGCGGCTGCGGCAGTCTCCTCGCTGGCAAACAGCTCACCGTAGTCACGCGGACCAGGCTTGGCAGACTTGACAGGCTCGTATTTGGGACCGGAGTAGGAACGACCCTCATTGGGGTCGCGCTCCGCGAAGAGGGCGAGGCTGGCATGTGGATCGCGAGTGACGGAGACGCTGTCGCGCTTGTGATGGTCCCTAATCACAACTTCGTTCGGGTTGCGCGCTGACAATGGCGCTCCGTTGCTCTGAGCGTTTCCGCTCTGGCCGCCCGATTTGACGCTAGCGGTGACAGCTTCAACCTGAGCCTTGCCGTCACGGATGGGCCAGTTCCTTCCCGTCTTTCCAATGGCCTCGACCTGCTTGAGGAGACTGCCCTGGTCCCAGTACAGGCGGATCTGCTGGATCTTGCCGTCGCGGTTGTAGGTGAAGACGTGTGTGACGGGAAAGACGACCTCGCGTTCGTCCAGCATGTTGGCATCCATGCCCGGCAGCCAGGCGCCGCCTCCCATGCGAAATTGCAAAGTGGTGAGAGTCTCGATGCAGCAGCCATTGGAGCTCTCGATTGTGTGAAGCACCTTCTCTTCCTTCTTCTCTGCCTGCTTGGCTTGGGCGCTGAGGTGCTTCAGAATGGCGGTAGGCTCGGTGATGGATGTAGTGGTGGTGATGTAGTTGATGGATGCGTCGCTGGCGAGGTCACTGGTGGATGGCGACTGCAGGAAGCGCAGTGCCGCCATGGTGGAAGGATGGCGTGCGCGTTGGCGTAGTCGGTGGTACTGTACGTGTTGGTGTTTGGTGTTGCAGATGCGGGTGTGGACTGCGGAGATGAGGTGGATGCAAGGTGGTGGATGCGATTGAAGGTGCAAGGTGGGGTGGCAGAGGGGCTCTGCCTCGCTGCCCTGTGTTTGTCGTTTGTTGTCGCGAGGGGACGAGACGGTGCAGAACAACCCTTGGAACAGCACACAGCACGCACCTGCAGGGCCAGGGCTGGCGCGCGGCCGACTTCCCCGAAACCTTAGCGCCGACTCCATCTTCTCACATATCTCACCTCGCTTCCATCCCCTCACTTCACTACATGAACCTCACTAACATCCATCGTGACTTCCATGTGAAAGACAACTTGTTCAGCTTTCCGGGCTCCTGGAATTGCCCGCATTGTCCGGCATACTAGCGGCGAGCGCCATGTGCAGATGGCTGTCGTTCCTGCATTAGACGCTGAGGCTAAACCCATGGTTCGCCTGGCGTCCATAGCAACGGAGCCTATTGTATGCTTGGCTGAAACGACGAACCGATTGTCCCCATGCGCTTCTCACACATCGCCATAAGAACAATGTCTCGTCCCAAATGTACCGGCAAAGACAGACACGATCGGCGGTAGCAACCAGGGAGATGCAATTTCAATACGCAAAAACGCTGTAATCACATCGGCATCTGATCGCGAATTGCCGACTTTTCAGCCCTCTCTATGGTAATCTGCAAATTCATGCACTATTGTGAGCTTCCTGTCTTCGATAGCTAAGTCTTGTACCGGCATTCACCTCTGAGGACTCCTTCCCTATGCTTAGAGCGATCGGGCTTCCTTACTCGCCCTCCACAATATCCAAGAAAATCAAGGTTCTCCGGGCGTTCTGGCTGCAGGCTCACCGGGAGTTCTGGCTGGCTCTCCGGAACTTCTTACGAAGATCCATCTCCCCAAAACAATAAACATATTTCGAGACACCCGCGTGCTGGCTTGGATGGCCGTCTCATCATTGGAACTTCCCTCGGCAAGGACCATGTCCGCGTGAAGATGTCAAATGAGTCTGAAATACCACAGTCGTCAAAGTCGTAGGACCCTGCAGAAGGTACAGGTGCGAGTTATAACAAATCAGACGGCTCGAACGATGGGAGCGGAGCAGGCAGTTCTTCTGACCTTGCATTGGACCACCTCTCTTCTATTGCCTCCGCATGCTACTCCAACAAGTTGTCCGCCTGACGACAGACACTAACGCCTTCCAAGCCCATGATCACGTCTATAGAAGAGCTCTCTGGTCGCTCCCATACCGGTCCACCCCAGCGAATCTCGATCTCAGAGAAGCCACCTTCTCCTCCGCAACCTCCTTCTCAGAGATCAAACTCCCCGCCAAAGAAGGCAGATCTCCTACGTTCGGCTTCTTGATCGCTAGGGAAGAAGACGCCACTCTCTCATCGTCCGAAGACGTCGGCGTATCATCCGGCGTCGTCGCGTGTGATAGCGCAGGCGGAGTAGTCGCCGAGGGAGTAGCAGGAGGCGTCTTCTCTTCGGCAGGATACTTCGCCTTCAGAGCACGGAGACTTTCATTCATCTTGCGAGCGGCATTCATGGCTCCTCGACGGCATTCTTCTCGCCGAGCGGAGTCGCATAGTTTTCCGTCGTCTTCGGAGAGCCAGGGAGTCTGGAGGTCGTTAGTAGTGTCCTGTTCTTTCTTCTCGGCCGGCGCCTGACCAGCTTTCGGAAGGTAGTGGTGACGGAAACCTACCGAGCACATGGTTCTCTGACACGGTATTCTTCGAGGTCGTCTTTCGTTAGGGGCTTGTAGTGTGCTTGTTTTCTGAGTTCCGTCGAAGATGGAGCTCAACTCGTTTCCTTCGATGACCGACCTGCGGCAGAGAGACGGATCGTTGGAGCGATGTATAGAATGAAGGAACGAAGGATACTTGCCATATAACACAGCAACCGTGAATGAATCGCATTGTGAGAACAAAGGAGGAGGACAGAGCAGTCCTTGTCTTTAGCGGCACAGAGGCTTGATTTGTCCTTGTGCTTTCGTTTTTTGTTTGCTATGCGTAGTTGCGCAGATTGCTGCGTTGAGATGCCGGGGTAGGAGTCCTGGGATTTTGCTTCGCTGACTTGTGGGCAAACTTTGTGTCCGAATTTGGGTAATCTGTTGTACCTAGATCTCAAGTCAACGGCTCATCTGGCCTCGACACGATTTCCTCGATGGCTCTGCTGCCACGGTGGTGGCAGTGTTGAATGTCTCAAAGAGGTAGCATTCTATACAGACGCGCCAAGCTTGGCGAGTAATCTATCTTCTACACCATCGAGAATATACCGGTGCTCAATGACCTCGAGGTTCTCAATTTCATTTGCGAAGATCTTGTCGGGATCTTCTTGGCCGCCCATGGGGTTCTGGCCCATCTGTGCCTGAGCCATCTGTTGGGTAGCCATTGCGGCAGCTTTGGACAGTTAGCGCAAGCAGTCACTGATCAGGACTTCTCGGAATACGTACCATTGTTGCTTCCCAGAATGAAATTATAGACTGGCTGCAATCCGAACAAGGTGAGGAAGTACCAAGACAAGCTCGACACCCATCTCACGTCAAGATCTCTCGTGCCGACACCAGCTTGCAGCATCTGCTTGAATTGCGGCGTGAGTGGGAATGGCAGCTTCACTGTGGAGTGTGTTAGCACCGCAAAAGCCCATGTATCTCGTATAGTTGCACATACTGATCACGTATCCGGAAAAGAAGGCATTGATCCACCCCATGATCAAGCTCTGGGGCACCATCATGGCGACATTGCCCTTCATCATGCCCATCATTCCCTCCATCATCGCTGGGTCTGACATGGGATTCGGTCTAGCCTTTCCTCTATTCTCTGGATCTGCCAGAAATTTGCCATCTTTTACCCCATCAATGAAGAATTCTTTCCGTCGTTCGAACGCTGACTTGGAAATCTGCTGGTAGTTGTTGCGGAGGTTCTGGGCGCGCATGAGCGAGCGCTGCTCTCGCATCTTTTCTAGGGCTTGCTTTTTCGGCGCCGTTTGGAGGAGAGTGCTCAGGTAATGTCGCAGAACTCCGGTCAGGATCATGACGACCGTAATGGGAAGGAGGATCCAGTAGCTGTTGAAGGTGTCAGTTCGTGAGATGCGACTTTGAACCAAGGGGTGAGCGTGTACAAGAGAGCGGGATCCCGATGGATCTGCTGTTCCACTGGTCCAGCCATGGCGACGGCTGTGCGTAGTCGAAGAGAAGTCTTGATGGTTCTGAGGGGATGGTGTGTGTTAGGGATCCAGGTGGGAGCTTCACATGCTGCGGAGCTTGCCGCGTCGTGCCTGAGGCTCGGTTGAAGCTTGACACATGTAGAAGGACAGCTGGACGAAGTGACAGCAACAGCAATTGCTTTCCAACCACCTCACATCCTGCGAAAGACTTCGATAATTCTACGATGCGACAAGCACAACTCTTCTAACAAATAAGCCAAGTGAAGCTGCAGCACGCACCGCCGAGCATCATGTCCGACTCTAGAATCTCGCCGTACTCCCTTAACGACCTCAAGAACACGACCGACGATGCGTTGGCCAACTACCTTCGAGGACTTTCGTTCAAGCAGGACAATTCAAAACTTGATATACGATTGCTCCTTGGCTACACTGCAGTCATCATAGCAGGTGTTATATTCGGGTTGGACTACAAGTACGGATGGGAAGCCACCAAGACATTGACCGCAGTTGCGGTTGCGGTCTACGGCGTACTGAATAGTGCTCTCACACTCTGGATGTGGTTCGTTGAGAAGGGACTTGTGTTTGAGGGCGAGCGAGACGGCAACAGGGTGAGCATGTGCATTGAAGGCAGCATCGAGTATGAGCGCAGCTGACGACTCGAAGATCTCGATATATTCAAAGACAAAGAAACACGACCCTACCTACTACATCACCGTCACGGCCGTCAAGCCGACCTCAACGCCCAGCGAATGGCAGATCCGAGCCCCCTTTACGACCTGGTTCACACGCGACGGGTACTTCGTAGCCAGACCGTTCCAGCAATGGCTCGCGACAAGCATTGAGGCCATTGGGAATGTGGATACCAAGAACGCGAATAGAGATGAGCGGGACGAGCTTGCTTCTCCGTCAGACCATCACGTCTTGCAAAGCAACGGCGGCGTGGAGGCAACAGGGTTGGAAAATACCGGCAAAGCCAGCAAGAGGTCAAAAAAGAAGTGATTGAACTGGCTTTGATGTGACATATTAGCGAATTTGAGCCTCGTTCGGTCTGTAGCGACACGAATATCAAAAGGTGTGCTGAAGGCCATGGGGATTCAATTGAAAAACTGCCTGCCATAACATGTCAACGGAAACTCCTTGCAGGAAGGTCATCCCCCACCCTTCAGTGCGCCTTGTCAGAGTGATTGTTGCACGGGCACTTGAGAGATTCTGGTCACATCGAGATGCACAAGATGTTCAGGTCCTTCATATCTCAGGCGTGCTTTGAATGAGCCTGTTGTGTAGATCAAATACGGCGGACAACGTCTATAGAATGTTGCGTACCTGAGCTCTATCCTCTGCCCAACTGGCGGCTCTTTCAACTGATGCCTGGGGCAGCACTATTCTGCCACCGCCCTGTCACATGACTTTGGAGATGATACTGCTTCAACCAATTGGAGCCGTCGAGCTGGAAGCACTGACCTTCATCGGGAGCTCCCGAGAGTTCCTTGGCATGCGACCAAATCTCAACAAACCAACTACTCGGACAAGAGAGCGCCAAGAAATGACATTAGCTAGCGCCCGCGCTTCCCGAGCGTCTCTGAGCCAATGAGAGCGCGTAATCCGGTCTGACGGCCAAATTTGACGGCCTTCAACACGGTTTTCGCCATGGCGGATGTTCCAGCGACGTCGCCCTGCTCTGAAATTCATGTCCAAGATACTATAGATGATTACCGAGATGGTGCTCCAAGTCTTCGGGCGTGCGCTCATGGAGTTGTTGGCCGCCGGGCTCTTCTTTGGCTGACCCAAGGTCATGAAGCCAGCGGTGCAAGCAGCCCACTCACACAAGCACACACAAGCCATACGACTACCGACCACCTTACTCTTCAACACCATTACACGATAGTACCTAGTAGGCAAATGAGAGGGACAATACCAGTAATAACATCGCGCTCCAATGCAACGACGATCATCACCACTGCGCCGATCCTGCTTATGTAAACGGCTCCGCACCAACATATCTCCAAACTTCCTTCCCTCGGCTCTCAAAAACAGACAGCATTGAGTAGGTGCAGTGTTTCCTTTCACCAACATCACTTCCACAGCATTGCGGCGTTCGGCGTTCCTGAATTCTCTCCTCGCGTGTAACCCGCAAGATACCAGAAAGTCATGGCCAGCATACGACCCAGAATCCTCTCCCGTCTCTCGGCGCCTTCACGGCTGAAGAACAATAACATGGTATTCAAAAGACAATTCGCCAAAGGCCACGACATCGAGAACATGCTCCAACAGAAGTCCTCCTGGGAGACGTATCCCGATTCCATTCGAAAATTAGCCGTTTTCGCCGAACACGCCAGAGCCCACAACTATCAAATCCCCCTCCTCTCGAAAGCCCAACAGGGAGACTTTGACCAAGCCCGAGCATATCACGTAGCAGCCGCCATCCGTCAGCTCCGTGAAATGAACGGCGAGGTCATCGCAGGCCGCAAGATTGGATTCTCGAATAAGAATCTCTGGCCAAAGTACGGGATTCAAGAATCTAATTGGAGTTATATGTATCAGAATACTGTCGTTGATCTGCCTGAGAAGAGTGAGCTAGGGGAGGGCAAAGTTGTAATGGCAAACATCAGCCATATGTGGGCGTTGGAACCACGGATTGAACCGGAAATCATTTTTGGACTGAAGAGGCCTGTAAATCCGAGCATGAGCGATTTGGAATTTCTTGGTTGTATTGACTGGATCTCGCATGGATTCGAGGTCGTTGCTTCCATATTTCCTCATTGGAAGTTTACGGCTGTGGACTGTACGGCTGCGTTTGCTCTACATGGCTTGCTGCTTGTTGGTCCGAAGCAATCTCTTTCAAGTCCGGGGCTTATGGGCGACAAACTACTGGAGAACCTCAAGAATTTCAACGTGGAACTTCAAAGGAATAAGGAAAAGGTGGCAAATGGCACTGGAAGCAATGTTCTTGGCAGTCCGATTCTTGCTCTGCGACATCTGACGGAGCTTTTGGCCAAGGACGAACACAATAAGCCGCTCCAGGCTGGAGAGGTCGTTACTACGGGCACATTGACGGATGCAATGCCTATAAAAGACGGCGATCACTGGTCTACCAAGGTGGACGGTATCAATCTCCCTGGACTAGAGGTCACGTTCAAGTTGCAGTGAGGGTTTACTGTCCCGCTAGCTTGAGAAGAACAAGATACAAAAACCAGGGCAGGTTCACGGCGAGTCATAAAACAGCAAGCGATTGATCCTGCCCGTCGAGAGACACTTCCCTTCAGGAGAGACGCTCTTCGAATCTACCCGAGCTGGCCTAGATCTCTCGCTCCTGGCCCTCGCGCCTCTCGTGGAACTCAATCTCGATACTTGAAATACCAAACGACCACGGTCTCCCATCAGAAGCCCTCGGTTCAAGTTCAACATGTTCACCTCACTTTCCCGTGCCCGAAAATACTTCGGGAATTCTGCCGAAATCGGCTTCACATAATCTCCAGGACCCCAGCACGCGCCGCTCGAGTATATATTGATCGCTTTACCGCTGTGAATCTGCCAGGCATGAAACGCGATCTCGAATCCTGGCGATACAGGGTGCGATGAGAGCCGCGCTCTCCCAACAGAAGACCCATCGCCATAGTTGAGGACAAGTTGATCCTGGATCGGGGCTGGAGCGGGTAACGAGGGCCGGATAGTCGACAGCCAGAGAAGCGAATTTCCAGCTGCACTGAATTGATGTGCTGTTCTGCGCACGGCAGCATCAGGCTGGAATAGCCCTCGGACTCTGGAACCAACACTTGCCGCACACAACTTTTTGCGCCGACACTTGGAGATTTTAGAGCATGGTCGAAAGAGGGACAGCGCAGAGTTACAGGCTTATCGCATGTGATGCTGGTGTTGGGTCGAAAACCAAGGGCTGGAGTGCTTGCGAAGCCAGCGAGCGCTACTGCCAGCCGTGTATACCCGCGAAGTCAAAGAGCGGTTCGCATATGTGCAATAAGAGTGTCAGCATATGCTCCGAGGACTCGTCACGTCGTGCCTTATTCACAGAGGCGCTGTTGATCGGCAAGCCGATGTGGAGGTGGCCTATGCCGAGATGGGTGGTCTGATACATTTATTGTTAGCACAGCTTCGCAAGATTCCCACGGTAGAATCTTTCGCTCACCGTAGTGGATATTGAAGAGATGTTAGCAAGAAAGATATGTCAACCATGCAATTAAGAAAGTGGAACAACAACGTGATTCTCAATCAGTGTCATTGTACAAATGCATTACCACGCAGAGGCATTCCATACTATGATTCCGCGAAGTACTGTGCGGTATGTGACGATATGCTGGCTGTCTACTATATGCCTTCTCCCTCACCCCTCACTCTTCTTCAACCTGCTCGGTGTCTTGTCGAGCCTCCTCACACTCCTTCGACTTCCTCAGTGTCTTGTAGAACATGCTCGGTGTCTTGTCGAGCCTGCTGCGCGTCTTCTAGAGCCTGAACGAAATCAACCCACTCCTGATTATGCGTCGGAAGCAGGGCCTGCAGCACGTAAGGCTGGGCCGTCTCTGCGTTCCCCTATCGCGGCCTTTACAGTTCCCGTTGCACTTGCTATTGCCGATGCCGTTAAGGTTGCCACCACGGGTGTTGGTCTAGGCATCTGTAGTTTCGAGGGTGGCGTTACCATTCCTCTGAGCAACAACTTGGGCAACTGGGAGTCCGGTACTACTAAGCGACTCTGCTTCAAATTTGCTCGAGCTCGAAATCACGCCGCCGCACGAGCCACTCACTCTCACCTACACCAGGCTGACACACTGTTCAAGTGTCTCGGAGAGACTGTAAGTCCGGGATTTCGTGAAGAGGCGGTATATACCCTGGACGAGCTCGTCGTCCTCGCTTCTGTCAATCAAGACAAAAAGATCGTGACGTTGCCTTGGCCCTCGAGTCTTGGGTAGGCTCGGTGCTCGGGTCAGGAATCGGGGTGTCGGGTTGATGGGCACTCGAGTCCTCGGTAGGCTCAGTGCTTGGATCTGCGGTCGTGCTGTCGGCTTTTCCGGCGACCACGACTTCGTTGTAAGGGTCGCAGTTGCCCCATGGTGTCGGTGGCGACAGCGGTGCTGGTTGGATTCGGTGGCATAGGCGCGTCGGCAGACGTGTTGTTGTCAGCCATCGTGGTTGACATGTGAAAGTGAAGTCCGTGCACCAGGGACATCAAGGATAGTCCATTTCCTGTGCGTGCCACCCCTGACTTTGCCTGTTACAATCCATGTCTCAGGCTCGAGTGACGAACGACGAGCTTGTCGCGAAGGGCTGCCTTTGCTGGTCAGCATGCGCTGCCGGGAAAGACGAAGCAAAAGTGCCAATTCACGTGTACAAACTTCCATGCCACGGAGACGTCTCGCGCGTGCGTGCCCTAGTGATCTATCGATTGCGCGTGAAAAGGCTGAAGCATTCAAACGCCTTTACATGCTTTAGTCAATCTGGGTGTATACTGCCATTGGGAATGAATCTTAGAACCAACCACGGTTGAATTTCGTAGCACCGATACCTCTCTGTCGTCATCTCTCCGTTCCTGACTAATGCAGCAAGTACCATGTTCAGCGGCATATTCTCTGCTCTCGAGCTGGAGTCGATTATACAGCAAGCATGTACGCAAACGACTACCTCCTCTTCAGGCGCGCTTCGTGACTTCCTTCTTCCACACCCACTTTCTATTGCGCGACTAGTAGGTGGAGTTACCACACCTTCTAGTCCGCACGAGTCTCATTGGAGATAGGCCTGGGCTACAAACTCCATATCCATTCACACACGACCCGATTTCGCAGGGACAGGGCTCTGTACATAGAGCAATCCGCGTACCGTCGCCAAGAGAGCATCTATTGACTGCATTTTCAACGCCTGGTGCGCTTCTCGCTCTGGGTGGCAATCCGCCACAAGACCAAGCTTTCTCTTCTCGCCCACACCTGACCCTGCGAATCCGAATGCTGGTACCGCCTCCACAGGGCTACCGTCACCGTAATCAATCAATCAATGAAAGAGCATTGCCTGGCTGGCCATTAAGCGAATGGCAGGCCTTCGATGCATATCGTCCAGCAATGTGTTGTCGACGTGAAATGCGCCTGAGAGGACAAAGGGGCATTTGAGTGTGGCAGTCTTCACCAGCATCAAATTTTACAACCTGCTGATGGGTGCTCACATGCTCCAGGAGATCCAGAATCACTCGATGTGTCCGATTAGGCGCCGGTGTCATGGAGGGACATTCGTGGTTGCCGATGATGAAGTGAAAGCTCTAAACGCAGGTCATGGCCACGTTTACCTGTTGCTCCGATGGCAGATCCGTGGGCCGACTTGCAAGTGCAATAGCATTGTAGTAGCACTGTGATCACGACTTAATATAGTAGTAATATTCGCAACATCGAAGTTGGCCGAATCGTCTTTAGAATCAGAAGCAGGGATATTCAGGATTTTGCAATCCATGTCCGACCCCGTGGCTGACCAGAGTGACATCTCAGGGAATATCCAAATTGGGTATCGGGTTAAGGTTCTCTCCCACGGAGTCGCTGTCGGTCAGCTGGGTCCGAGAGGTCTTCGGTCTGTCGCTAGGTAGAGCGCATGGGCGTGGACGTCTGGCGCCCCGGGGCGAATGATTTGCCGCGACAGCAGCTTCATCTCCATGGCACCTCCACCCCGACCTCAGCCACGGTAGAAAGTCTCTTCGATCAGTGGCTGTCGTCAACCAAGCTTGGAGCGTACGAGATGACCGAGAGGAGCACGAGCCGGGCATGGAGCTCTATCTCCGTACAGACCGTTCGCAAGCTTGCTGCGCATAGCATCTCCACGTCCAACGTAACACGTTGCGAGTCTGGCGGCGGCGTGAGTATCTATCCTGTCTGGTCGTTGTAGGCGGAGTATTCAGGTGTCTCGGCTCCCTTTCCATACCCAGGATGCTCCAATCGCTTCGGCGAACAATGGTTGGTGACATGCATAGCTTCCTGCGCCGAATACGATCGAATGGCGAGTTGTCGGGGAACGTCGGCGAAGTAGGGTTCGGTTCCCGCTTCGGCACTCAAGAGGGCATCCGTCCAGACGATGAGTTGCACGGTGGTGTTCGGAAGTCCCATGTTTGCCAACCCGCCGCGTAGGCTGATCATTCTGCTCGAACGTTAGTTAGCATTCATTCATTACGTGGCCCGGCTTTTTTTTCAGGAACCTTGCCTTACCGTTTCTGTACCGGCCTATGCACGCCGTGCGCGAGCTGACGATTGCCATAGATGTGCTCGTGGAGAGCGATGCGACCCACCGCGAGGATGACGGGCGTGCTCAGGGACCTCTCGGGATCGGCAACGGCTTCTTTCATGGCCTCTACGGTTTTGTATCGCAGCCATAGAGCGGCTTCGACGGGGAAGAGGCCTTCAGCGACCGGGATGCCGCTTGCCAGGAACAGAGCAGAGTAGAACAGCGCAGGCTCTTAAAGACAGGTCAGATGTCTACTCTTCTCGAGCGAAGTCATGCATGATACACACACCTTGGAGCTCTTGGCGTCTTGACCAAATCGTATACTCGTCCAGTTCACTCTTTGTTGCTTTCAAGACTCTTATGCTTCGCGCGAAGACGACGTTGTACCAAAAGGATATCAATTTGCCATACCAGTCTCTATGACGTACGGGTTGCGTGTCGAAAGGATCTCGCATGCTAGCATCGAGAAAGGCAGGGTCAGGCAATGCATATTCGAAGGCACCTGGCGAAAGGGATCGACTGCTACGATTGCTCTGGATAGAAGAAGCCCGCGCCCGTCCTCGTCTCACAGGCAGAGCAGCGCGTTTGCGGGAGATGTTTGCGGTACCGGCAACCAGTGAGGTGTGTTGTTGATGTAGCGGCGAACCCCGTCTCCGCTTTCCCGATGTAGACGTGGTCGAGGAGAGGGTGGAAGTGACGGAAGGTCTTCTAGACGGCCCATTGCTGCTGTCTTCGGCGCTACGCAACCTCCGCAAGGCTACCTCTTGCTTGGCGGTGCCTCGGGGAGCGACGCGGTGACTGTATGCAGTGGCCTGGGAGCGCACGACCTTGCGGGAGGTCCTCTTCTGATGCTCGTCCTCATCGCAGTCAAAGTTGACGAAGACGAAGTCTGGACGTTGAATTGATTGGGCCTCTCCGAGTCGGCTTGCAGTCTCGATCCTCTCCTGGTCGTAGTCGGCATTGGCAAACACGAAGTTCGGCTCCGTATTCATGGAGAAAGCTAAGCATTGATGGCTGACGGTCTACTTCAATCTGCGTCGTCAATGGAGATTTTGGGGTGCTCTCTAGCACGGTACTGCCGCTTAATGTGATTACTAAGAAGCTGCGGTGCCAAGTGCTAGCTGATTGTTCTCTTTCAAGAATGGTACATTGCGGCCCGAGGGTATTGTGTCTGACCTGTGTTGCGGCCTAGGTACCAACTTTCTGGGAATGGGTCGGGTCGTGCAGAAGGAGCCGGTTGATGAGACGGACGGGTACACGGTAGGCAGGCATTCGAAGGGACATATGGCTGTATGCTTTCATAGCGCTCGTCATCTCCTTCTCGTACCTTCGGAGCATCAAGTGAGATGGGGTCAGGACGCACTGCAGCGGAAGGCGCAGTTAGTGTCCGCAGCCCTGCTGAAAGATGCAACCCACTCACTGCTCGGTCACTGCCGTTCGTTCCGCAGGCATTGACGAGGTCGATGAGAGAAAGATCATCTCACATCTGATGCATGCACGATCAAATCGCCGGATGACACTTGCAGGAGAGATCAAAGCGCACAATTCGCGAGCACTTCCCAATGCTCTCTCTCCTCTGAAAGAGCAGGACTGGGGCAGCTGTGAACCACACACCATACCCTCCAGAACCCGAGCATCGCCGAACTCCTGCTCTCAAAGCCTTGCGCAGCGGCGAGACCGTGTGTGTCATTTAAACCAACCAGGGAAATCACCAATCAATATCCATCCATAGAAATTATCGTCCTAGGGCATAGAGATCATCAACTCCAGTCTCGAGATGGATTATTTAGAGGCAAATTGCATACAGAATGCTATACATGCCCATACCAAGCCAAGGTGTCAAGTTCAAGTTCAACTTCATCTCAGCACAGTCAGGGTGAGAGAAAAAGCACGTTCCATGCCTTGGCAGTCGGTCTGTCTCAAACCCGGTCGGGGCCGGTTGAACCGGAATGAAGCGATATATCGGTTAATTTGTTTCCAGGGGAATGAATGGGAATGCTCGAGCCCACCATGGCGGTCTCATCTCATCTCATCTCATTACTTTCGAGCGAAGGTGTGCCGCTGGGTCTGAGTAGCCTTTGCTGCGGCTCACGGAAAGAATAATGTTGATTGAGCTCGTCGTGGTGGTGGAGACATGCAGTGGGAGAGGGAGAGGGAGAGGGAGGGAGTCTTGGCATGTCGTCAACTTTCCGCGGGATGTGAGCTTGCGTGGAGAGCGAGGCAAAAGCAACACTCTGCAATTGTTGTTCTCACCTCTCGACGGGACGCGTGGCACGTCGGCCTGCTTCTCCTCATCAAAAAACCTGAAACACTGATGATGATAAGAATGTGGAGCCCGCAGCTTGCATGTGAGATGGGGACCTGTACCAGTGCCACCTATCGGTGATCTTTGTTTGGTACATCCAATCATGAGAACTCGTCCTAACTCTGCAAATTATCATTGTTGTTCAACAGGAATGCAACACACATCATCAGGGGACAGCAAAATTGTTGTTGTTGTTGTTGTTGTTGTTGCAATTCTAGCAAGAGAAGAAGTAGTCAATAGTAGCAGCGAACGACGGACGGATATACGCCTTGCCATCATCCCTGATGATCCATCCTCCTGATCAGCTCGCTCGCTCGCTCGCTGCGGCGAATCGAATGTGCCAGTAGCTCATAGCGTTACATTAAATGACTTTCGTCGCTGCTTTGTGTCCCGTTTTCGTTCGGTCGTTCGGTCGTAGAGAATGTCATGTGCAAATTGGAATCGTTGAATGGCAAGCTGTATAGTTCCACGAAGCTGCAGGGACATGTGATGTGTGGCGGAAGTAATGGCAGAGGGTCGAAACACTGGGAGCGCGCGAATTTTAACACTCGCCGAGACGCCACCGACAACGCTACGGAGAGATACCATGGCGGAGGGAGAAGGGCGGAGGGAGAAGATGAGAAGAAACTGTGAGGTAGGCAAAAGATTTTTCCTGTCCTTGCGGGTTTTCTTCTAACCCTTGACGCTTTTTCAAATTTCTCTACTCATGTTTCCGCGCGTGCAGGCCATGCAGTTCCAAGTAAGTACATGCAATGCAGTTCATTCCGCCGTTCCCAGCCACTGCCAGTGACCTATTACTATGTATTAATCGTGCCCGGTCGTGCTGTGGGCCGTGAAATCAAACAAGGATCGTATTCACATTGAAAGTCATTTGGGTTGGTTCCTTCGTATCCCCACAGGATGTGGAATGAGCCACCTTTCACCGTGGGCGGGGCGCAATTGATGCCTGGAAAAGCGTTTAAAGCATGGCGACGGCGATGGCGGCGATACCGAGAAGGCCGCTGCCAAGGGTGGGGAGAGCGGCGGCGCCGGTGTACGTGGCGACAGCTGTGGCGGCGGAGGTGGCGTTGGCAGGTCCAGTCGAGGCCTGCAACTGCCCGTCTGAGATGGCGGAGACTGGGCGGCCGGATGAAGAGGAGGGACGAGCGGTGGTAGCCTGGATTTGGCCGTCCCTGTTGACACAAGTCATTAATAATTCTGAACGGTGGGGAAAGGCTAAATATCTACCCGATCTGGGAGACAGGACGACCAGAGGAGGAAGGACGAGCGGTAGTAGCCTGGATCTGTCCGTCACTGTAGAAACTGTTAGCTTCGAGTTCATGATAACGCAAAGTGGGTAATGCCTTATTTGCGCGACAGGTCTTCCTGTGCTAGCCGGGCGCGAAGTGGCGATTTGGAGTTGGCCGTCACTGCGGGCACTGTTAGCTTGGTATTCCTCATGATGACTGTCAGGGCACGCACGTTATCTGCTGGACTGGCATAGCAGCCGCGGAGGTGGTGGCTTGGAGCTGGCCGTCCTAGTGATGTGTTAGCATTCGTGAATGAAAAGAGTCTCGGCCAACCGTACCGATATTTGGCTTACGGGCCTGGCGCTCGCACTGGTAGAAGCTTGCACCGGGGGGTTGTTAGCTTGGTTGAGCAACATGTGAGTTTCAATCCGACTGCTTACGTTGGCCGTCCGTCACCTGCGAAACTGGACGGGAGCTGGCGCCAGGGCTCGCCTGAGTCACCTGGCCATCGGCCGCTTGAGAGGCAGAGCCGCTCTGGGAAGCACCGCTGGAACCGGAGGTACCGATAGTCTGGATGTAGATAGGACCGCACTGGCCGCCCTGGCTCTGGTCGTAGAGGTTGTAGAAGTTGCCAGACAAGCACTGGTAGAAGACGGCCTGGTTGCCGAGGACGAGGGAGCCGTTGCTGCAGACGGCCCAGCCGGAGGTGTAGATGGCGTTGGGCTGGAGGATCTGGTCGAACTGGAACTGGTGGTTGGCGACGACCTCGCCGGTGCGGCCGCTCTGGTCCTTGAGGACACCGTTGTTGAGGGTGATCTGGAGCGAGCCGGATTGTCTCTGTCGCGCGAGTCAGTACAACATCCATAATAGAGGGGCTGCGGGGATGGGAGCGACGAACCTCCTCGAGGACATCACGCTTCTTGGTGACGTTGACAACCTGGATCTGGAAGGAGCCGGAGACGGTCTTCTGGCAGGAAGATGCTGGCTGGGTGGTGGGGGCCTTGACCGCCTGAGGGACGGCGTAGGAGAGGCCAGCGAGGGCCAGGGCGGCGAGAGAGTAACGCATGGTTGCTGAGCGATTGGCTTTGGGGAGTATTAATGGTGGTGGGTATTATGGACGACAGTGAAGGCGAGTGCGATAGATGTGCTGGATAGACGCCTGGAGCGAGAGTGAGTCTATGAGGTGGATAGACTGGGATACGGGAGAAGTCTTTTGAGGGAGACGCCGGGGCGGAGATGTGATGTTGTTGTGATGGGGAGAGGGAGAGTGGGTAGTGGAATGCTGCAGCAGTTATGTATTTAAACGCGGGAGTTGTGGTGTGTGGACAGGACCAGGACACGGACCCGGGGATTGGAGCGAATGGATTGGATCCATTTGGGCGAGGGGTGGGGAGGCTGGTAGGCTGGTTCGCTGATGCGCTAGTTCCTCTCCCACAGGGGCCATTGTGCATGGCAGGCGGCGCACCGTCCATAATCCCTCTCAACCCATCGCTGTGCAGTGCACTGTCCCGGGCGAGGTGGTGAGGTAGACTTTTGGTTGACTTTCAGCTTGTCCCGTTCGAGGGTTCGAATGCTGTTCGGCGGCCTGGCAACATGGCTGTATCTTCGGTGAGGCGTTGCCGTCGGCGGCTGCTCTGCCGTTTCTTATTACGAGATGGAGATCGGCGGCGCTGGGAGAGGACGGGAGCTGTTCGTCCAGCGTCCACTTTCCTCACCACGGCTGTCTTGCCCGGCGGAGCGCACACTCTTCAAGTTGCCTCTGGAGATGATGTCGCCGTGCTGCCCGAGCTCGTGTACCCTCGCCAGCCTGCAGCGTGCAGCAGCAGTAGCGACAGCAGCAGCGACAGCAGCAGCAGCAGCAGCAGCAGTCGGGTGGAGAAGTCTCTGCCGCCGATCGCAGGAGGCCAATCCCCATCCCCATCCCCCTTCCACCTCGATGCGCCCCTTGGACGGAGGTGGAACGTTGCCGAGAGTGCTCCTGCTCGTGCTCGCCTGGCAACGGCGGTCTCGTCGAGTCCAATGTCGGCGGTCGCTGTGCAATAATCATGTCAGTCTCATCAGTTCCGCGGTGAGCGGCGCTGTCACGGAAACGGCCGCCACCGCCCCACTCGTCTTGTCGTCGTGCCTGTGGTGCGGTCGTTGCAGGCAAGCACCGACCAGCGTGCGCGACGTCCAGTAGACGATGGACGGTAGAGAACACAAGCACAAGGTTACGATGGGGGGAGTACAAAGTTCATGCAGCGAGGCTAGCTGCATCTCGCAAACCGCATGCGGCTCTGACCTGCGGATATCTGCGATGGCGGGATCATGAGCAGGACCGCCATGCCGAACTGGGGTGGCTGTCAACACAAGACGTGACGTGAGCTTCCTGGCAATAGCGACCATGGCATGATTCACACAACACCAACATCGTATACAACACCACATGGCCGCATGGATATCCATTCCCGGGCCTGCACTGCACTCGCCACATCGAGCCGTCTGTATTCATCAGGCAACTGCGACTAGTCAGTAGCATCGAGAACCCATCATACCACCGCCGCCCACAGCCCGGCCCGCCGCGCGAAAGAGAAAGACTCCTCTCTCCCGTCGACTGTCTGTCCTCTAGCATCACAGACAGCATCATACAAAGCGCCGACGAGCATGCCAAGCCCCGATTCCGCGTCCTGGCTTCGCCTCCTTCGGCCACCATCCGATCAAACCACCAATCACGCGTGTCGAGCCGCGCTCGAGCAAAGCAACATCTCTGCGCAGCCCCCGCCACACGACGACCTCCGCGGCTGGCTGACAGAACAATAGCACAAGCACGCGATACACCGGCATACACTCGAAAGCAAATGTGAAAGCAAGATCCTCCATGCTTCGGTAGACCCGAGCGTGCAGAAGGCCACCCACGTGCCCGCATCCAAAGCTGATATGTGATGATGGAAGAAGCAACTCCACCCTTCCTTCCACCTTCCCTCCCCATCGAGGTGTACAGTGACGCCCGGATCGTCTAGCACCAAACACAAAAGGTATCTCCCTCCTCGTTCGCACCTCTCGGTGGTCCCTGCGCAGGGTCTTCTTGCTTTTTCCATCCATAGAACTCGGACCTTCTCGGTGTGCTTGGTCTGTCCGCCAACAACGGCCGCTTCGCGATTCACTCTCGACCACTCATGATTTCCTCGCAGCCACAGCGATTCACTCTCGACCACTCATGATTCCCTCGCAGCCACGCGCCAGCCAGCCTGCCTGCCTGCTTCGTTGGCACAGAGAGAGCACCTCCTGCCGTACATGTAGCTTTTCCGCCGTCTTCTCGCCCACAAACCCCGCAAATCGCCCCAGCCCCCTATCCTTGTCCACACAAGCGGGTTGGGAGGCGCATAATGCTTTTGCGAATGAGAACTTGAAGCTGGATTCTCCAGTCCCGAACAGGAATAATGCATGACGTCTCTATACCCTCATCATCATTCACATCCTGCAATTCAGCTTCTCCACCAGACAGACCAGCAAACGAGGCGAGAAAGTTCCAAGTTGTCAGTCAGCTTTTTTGCTCCGCTTCCCAAAGCTGCAAGCACGGCTGCCATCTCCCTACCGGAATCTTAGACTTCCGGTGTCGCTTTGTAAGAACCAAGTTGAAGACCAATCACCCAGATAGATTCCATTCAGTGCATTCACCAGCCGAGGGGCTCGCAGATGGGTAAAGGCAGCATTAGTTGGTCCTGCATCATTGACGTGCTATGTGTACATTCTGGTTTACTATATAACAACACCATCGATCGATCGCATCCACACTCCGAATAATCCGATGCTGGCGTGTCGAAACAGCCGATTGCCGTCCGTTCGATGCCACGAGCCCTGAAATGCCGATGGGATATCAGTCTGGCGCATTTCATCCTTGATTGCCCATTCTTATTCGCTTTTTTTTCCGTGACCGACCGAACTATGCCTCGCCCCGCCTCGCCCCGCCCATATCAAGAAAGCCAACCGTGCCCATCCATACCCGATGATATATCCCCGATGATACATCCCCTTTGCGCCGCCGCTGACCCGAACGCTTAACGCTGCAAGATTGCAAGACAAAAAAAAATGTCGAAGCGAAGCGGAGGTGGATATCATGTGCAACCAACAGCGAAACAGTAGCAGGCTGAAACACGCTCGTGTCGCGCCCGCCAGCCAAGTGGGCATTTCGCATTGCCTCGCAGTGCTTGTAGTGTAACATTGCGAAACAATCAGTCCTCAGCCAACAGGCCTACTGACCGAGCGCGCCGGCTTGATGTGGGAGCGAAAAGATGCCTTGCTTGCCAGGAGGACTAGGCTTCTTGACGTTGCCGTGCGCGTCGACAATGGGGAATCGCGCTCGGCGTTCCAAGTCGTCGAGGTCCATGTGACTGCGAATGTACTTGTCCTGGCTGTTGTCGGGCACGCTGTAGTCCCAGCTGGTCCACTGGCCTTGCCTCAGCGCCGAGAAGCAGAAACGTCGCTGGCGTTGGCGCTTGAGCACGTCCTGCGTGATGGCGTCCATGTCCCATTTCGCTCTGGCTTCGGCGACGAAAGCATCGTACACCTTCTTCGTCTCGGAATCAGTGCTGGTAGCCAGATTGTTCAGCTCGTCGGGGTCCTCGGCTAGGTTGTAGAAGAGATCGGGGTCGGCTGGGCAGGTGATGTACTTCCACGGTCCGCGACGGATCATCATCATCGGTGCAATGGTGCCTTCGCCCATGTACTCAGCAAAGACATTGTCATGAGTGTGGTGACCCTTCAGATGAGGCATGATGGAAACGCCGTCCATGGGTAGATTTGGAATCAGCTTGGAGCCAACGAGGTCTACCAGCGTGGGAAGGATGTCGAGGGTGCTCACACTCTGCGGCACACGGTGTGGCGCCCACTGTTTGGGGTAGCTGAAGAGCATCGGCACTCGCACTGACGATTCATAGTAGGACATCTTGTACCACAGGCCACGCTCGCCCAGCATGTCTCCGTGATCGCCAGAGAAGATGACAATGGTGTTATCCGCGAGACCGCATTGCTCGAGGGTCTGCATGAGCTTGCCAATGTTGTCGTCGACGTAGCTGACAGATCCGTAGTACGCACGCTTGGCCCGCTTGATCTGCTCCGGAGTGAAGTCGTAGTCCTCGAGGTCGACTACGTGCTGCAGACGCTTGCTGTGTGCATCCAACTGGTCTTTGGGAATCTGGACCTTGGGCATGTCGATGTCCACATCCTCGTACATGTCCCAGTATTTGTGTTCGATCGTGTATGGATCGTGAGGATGGGTCAGGGAGACGGTCAAGCAGAAAGGTCGGCTACCCGGCGGCTTGCGGACGTGATCGTACAGAAATTGCTTGGACTTGTACATGACCTCTTCGTCGTAGTCCAGCTGGTTGCTCCGAATGCAAGGCCCGGCCTGAAGGATGGATGAGCTGTTGTGGTACCACTCAAGACGAGTATCTGGCTCGTCCCAGTTGACAGACCAGCCTAGATCAGCGGGATAGATGTCGGCAGTGAGTCGATACTCATATCCGTGGAGCTGGTCGCCAATGAAATGCATCTTTCCGCCCAACACGCACTCGTAGCCTTCATTGCGGAGGTAGTGCGCGTAGGTTGGAGTGTCCTCGGAGATGGGAGAGGCGTTGTCATATGCACCAATTCTGGACGGCAGCTGGCCTGTGATCATGGCCATACGGCTGGGAGCGCAGAGCGGCGAGTTGCAGTACGCCGAGTCGAATACCACGGAACGCTCAGCAAGTTTGTCGAGGTGGGGCGTCTTGATCTGGGAGTCCTTGTTGTAGATTTTGAGCTGGGGCGCCGCCAGCTGGTCGGCCATGATGTACAGGATGTTGGGCTTCTCCGGGAAGAGCGGCGTGCTGAAGCCATTCTGGCCAGCAAAGCCGGTGGGCGGCGAGACGGGAGGGGTCTCCGGCAGCTGCTTGCGGAGGCGCTCCATCTGATCCATGTTGTGGTGAGGGTGTAGGTGTTGGAGAGGTATGTTAAGAGGTGATGAGACGCAGAGTGCGGACTCCGAGAATGGCGGACTCCGACAATGGCGGGCTCTCAGTGAGGACTACCTCGGTGAGGACTGGGAGCCGCCGACAGGCTTTATATGTTGGATCGATGTTCTGATCTGGACACTAGTAGGGGTAGCACACGTAGCAGCCTAGGAGGGATGGTATACGCGCGACGGCCGGTAGTGTTGGATGGTCTGGGGGGCAGGCGAGAGTGGAGAGTGAGACAAAGGCGGCCGCGAGTTGATATATATGGTGTTTGGGCCGGCGACTCCTGAGGTCATGGCGGGGGCCATTGGACTAGAGCAAGATGAATTTCTCATCGGTGCGCCGCAGCAGCAATCGCCCTCACGAGCGCAAGCACGCCATATTGGAAAAAGAGCACGAAACAATCCACGTGTGAGGGCAGTTCGGGAGGCTAAAGCGTCCTCCCGTGCGTCTGGCCCGCTCGCGCTAAGCCTTTGTGCCGGGCCCGCCAAGCCAATTAGCGTCCTGCACTCCAGAAGCCTGGGGGTCGTCGCTCCTTGTATCTGAGACATGACGTGCTTTTGGGAAGCCTTCCTTTCCGATTCCCAGGGCAACTTTGGAACTCGCAGTCAATCTGCAAGGTACGCGTCGTGAGTGCGCTTTTGGTGCTTTTGTGTGGGACGGCGGCCGCGTTCCGCCGGGCTGTCGGCTGCCAAGCCATATCCTCCCCCGGCCTGTCGTTCCAGTCATCAATCGCTAGCGCCGCACAGCTTTGCGCACGCGACCTCGCACTTGATTCACCACCACGCACCAGCACCGAGCGGGCGCGGCCAACAGCATTGATTTCTGCTCCCGGCAGCAGCAGCAGCAGCAGCAGCGTTCATCACCTCTCGCGCGCACATTCCCTATCCGGTATTCCCTGGCCCGCCCTCGCAATCAATCCACTCTCACCGCCCATCTGCCCTCCCCGGCCATGAATGTCCAGCAAGAGCGGGCGCCGCCGTCAGCTATAGCAATCGCGATCGGTTTCAGCGTCATCACCGGCATCACCGGCTACTACCTCGGCCAGGCGCAGTCCATAGGTGTTTTCGGCCGATCGGCCAGCTCCAAACATTCATCAGGAGCACGCGCCGACGCTGATGACGACCCCGACGACAGCGATGCCCTCTCCGAAGATGAGGGTCCCAGTTTGGGAGAACTGAAACACTTCCGAGACGTCACGGAGGAATGCAAGCTGGTTCTCGTCGTCAGGACCGATCTTGGCATGGGCAAAGGTCAGTACCACTCTCAAACTCTCCCGCGCACTACTGCATTGCCTGTGCTACACCTGTGTCTTTCAGGCTTATCGTACACCCCTACTACTGCTCAACTGTAAACTGATACCGCTTCCAGGCAAAATAGCCGCACAATGTTCACATGCCACGCTCGCTTGCTACAAGGCAATGCTCCGCGCAGATCCAGCTCACCCTCTCCTCCGCCGATGGGAGAAACTCGGCCAAGCCAAGGTCGCTCTGAAGGTCAGCAGCGAGGACAACATGCTCTTATTGCAAGCCCAAGCCGTCAGTCTTGGCTTGTGTGCGCAGGTCATCCATGACGCTGGACGAACGCAGATTGCCAGCGGATCGGCCACTGTACTAGGCATCGGGCCAGCTCCCAAGAGCAGGATCGATGAAGTGACGGGTCATCTCTCGCTGCTATGACCGAACGAGCACTCAAAGCTCGCGCTGCCGCAAGAGCGTTTGCTGCCCGCACGTGTGCCTACGGGGAAGATGCGCTGAGTGGCGGCTACCGGGGGCCGGGGGGTAACGCTGGGGAAAAGAGCACTGCGGGTGACCACGCGCGCGGCTTTGCGAAGTAAGCGTAGCCACTCATCATATAAGATGCGACACCCCGTTGGTCAGACTCATGCATTTGCAAGCCACGACAGAGGAGCGGTTCGCGCTCTGCGAAAAGAACCTGTCTGGAACCGGTGGATGTCAACTTAAGGTGGAATCTTTACGCGCTAGCGAGACGGAAAGACGAGCCGAGACGCGGAACCGGAGAGCTGTGCAACCACCACGTTCGCAGAAGTATTGAAGGCGGCAATCTATCTGCACACGTACACCCTGCCGACAGCTGCGGCCGTGAGAGCGCAGTCTGTCGCAGGATATGCAGATGACCGATCTTGCCATTGAATCAGACTTGCAAATCGCCCGGGGGGGCTGTGGTTCTAGTACACTGAGTTTCACTTTCGTTTCTCTCACGCAATCAGGGTGTTCGCACGAACGGAGCGTAACAAGATCTTCGAAAGACATCGAATAAAAGGCACACATGACCCTAAATCTCACATGAGAGAGGCGCCAGGCCACACACAACACCGCGTATCGGAACATCCTACCTCACGAACAACCTGCACAATTGTGGTATTGTCCAGGTGAGATCTTTGCTCTAGGTCAATAGGCGAGTCATAGGGGAGTCTTGGGTTCTGAAGCAAGAGCTCCTGCTCCCGTCCTGAAATCCAGCTGATCGAGGAGGTAGTCATACAGCAGTCAGGCGATCAAAGACCAGTTCGCTTGATGCCTCGACTGCTCTGATGGATGTAGCTTGAATTCGCATGTGAAGTCGCAGATGATTCTTGGCTTGCTGAATGAACGCCGGGGCGTGACCACAATCGGCAGAACTGCGAGTCACCAGTTGGCCCGTTGTGAATCACGCAGGATTTCAATGCGCCGTGGCCAGCTCCCAACAGTGGCTGCTAGTCTAAGCATTCGACACTGAACAGAGGCAGAGAATTTCCTGAAGACTGTCGCCAGCTTGTGGTGACATCCAGATTTCGTTTGTCCTGTACAGAGTTTGAGTGAAGAATAGCCGCTGGCCTGCTTGCTATGCATATCCACCAACGCCTCGCTAACATACTCTTTACATTTTGCAAAAGTCTTTCTCTTGTCTGTCCATGTGGAGTTCCCCCATACTCTTTTCAAGGCGCTCCCTTTTCCAAAAACTCTTTCGCTTCGTTGATCTTGGTCGCGAGGTATGGACTTCCTCCTCGATCTGGGTGGTTGAGCAGCATCATCTGCCGGTGCTTTTTGCGTATGATGTCTCTCGTGACGCCTCGCTCTCTGCAAGATGACAAAAGTAAGTCGGCCTGCGCTCGCGCTCGCGTGTGTGCAAGGTGGGTTATGTATGCTCACGAGGTCTCCAATATCAACGCTGCTTCTCTCCGGTTCATCTGCTTTTCGAAACCGCCCTTGTAGTATGCTTTCCCGAGCGCACTTGTTCCTCCTCGGTATCTTCGTAATGCGACGAGTCCTGCGCGACCCTTTTGTGGGGGGGGGGGGGTTTATCAGCCAGATGTGCTTGGATGGCGGTTGTGCGCGCAACGTACGAAGAAAGCTGCGGCGGCGACTCCGACGCCCACGGCGAGGACGGTTGCCATGGTGCTGCGAGGTTTTGGCTCTTCCTGCTGAGGCTCCAGCGCGAACTAGGTTGGCGAGATAGCGGAATGGACAGTATCTGTACTAATAAGGCTACTCTGCGAAGAGATCTCGAAAGAAGACGACGTCGGCTCGGAACCTAAGGAAGATGCATGTTCGCGGCTTGCGCACGGGCCCCCGATTTTTCCTCCACTTCAGATTTCTTTCCGGTCTGAATTTTTGCAGCGACAACAATCTCGTCCCTCCCACTCGACCCACCACAATCTCATTGAAGCCGCCGAGATGAGGATCGAGACCTGTTACTTTTGCTCGGCGCCGTGCTACCCGTCCAAGGGTATCACCTTTGTCCGCAACGATGCCAAAGTCTTCAAGTTCTGCAAATCAAAATGCCACAAAAACGTGAGTAATAATATTTCCTGTCTTCTTCTTCTCCGAGAAGGGGGATCACAAGGTACTAAGATAAGATTTTGCAGTTCAAAATGAAGCGCAATCCTCGCAAGCTGGCATGGACCAAGGCCTTCCGCCGCGCACACGGCAAAGAAATGACCGTCGATTCCACCCTCGCGTTCGCCCAACGCCGCAACATCCCCGTCCGCTACAACCGTGACCTCGTGGCCACCACGCTGCAAGCCATGCAACGCGTGTCGGAGATCCGCGCTCGAAGGGAGAGGCAATTCTACACGAACCGCATGAAGGGCAACAAAGCCGCACAACTGGAAGCGGATCGGAAATTGGTGGCGGAGAATCAGCATTTGCTGCCACCGCAGTATCGGGACCAGGTGGAAGAGGTGCTGCAGGAGGTGGAAGCGCAGACGGAAGAGATGGAAGAGGAATTGGACGAGTTGGAATTGGAGGAGCAGGAGAGGCTGAAGCCCGCGAAGAGCGCGTTGAAGCAGAAGAAGAAGCAGCGGCTTGTGAGAGGGAAGGGGGTCGAGGAGACGGAAGAGATGGATGTCGACGAGTAATGATCTCGCTGCGCTTTGAGTGCTTTATAAGCGAAGGTGTTCTGGCGTTCGAGGCATTTCTTAAGAGGTCGAAGGGACGGCAAGTGGACAGACCGGTAAAAGCAGATATTGATTGCGGGATACCCCATCGAATCACGAAGAATAGAGTGTGGCATGGCAGAATAACCTTACATGGATTTGAATGCTACAATTCTGTCGACACATCCCGCTCTGCGTTCGGCGCCATGGGGTGTATGCACGTGAGAAGGCGGATTCCGGCAGGCCCTTGGAAACCAATGCACACGCAGACCGCAGAAAGATTCTCTGGAGTTCCACGGCGAAAGTTGAAGAATTGGATCCCTATCTCCACGCACGCTCTTCCTACTGCCGATCCAACTCCGGATAACGCCTAAACAGCCCCATACTATACTTCAACCGCCTCTCACTCCCCAAATACTCCTTCAGCCCCTCCTCCTCCTCCTTCAACCCCTCATAAAACTCGAACAGATCCGGAAATTCCTTCCGTCGAACTTCCATCTCCCTGGGGAAAGCGTACAGGATTCCATCCAGAACTTGCCAGACCGTCGTATCCGCATACGTCAGCCGCGAGCCTACCAAATACTTCCCATGGCCCGATTTCGCCCGGTTCCATTTCAGTTGGCGTTCGAAGTAGGAGAGGAATTTCGGGATGCGGGTCTCGCGGAGATCCGTGGCCTTTTCCAGGGCGGCGGGCTTTTGGTCTTCGTAGTATTTCCTAGCAAATTAACAAAGAATATCAGCGAACGACGTTCCTCCGCGGGAGGGAGCCACTAAAAAACCAAAAAAAAGAAATTGGGTTGGATTTCAACTCTCACTTACCTCACCGCAATCGGATGATGCGAATCATGAACCTCATTGCTCAGATCCAAAGCCGTCATGGTGATCTGATGCACATACCACTTCTGGTGCGCCCCTTCACCCCCCTCACCACCACCACCACCACCACCACCACCACCACCACCACCGCCCAACCCAATCTTCTCCCCAAGAAACATCAAAATATTCCCCGTCTGCGAAATCACCAACGGGGCCCCGCCACCCTGCCCGGAGGAAATTCTCAGAGCCGGAGGCGCGAACACGGGAGGATTGCCGGCCTCGCTTTCGAGATTGTCGGGGTTCATGCAGATTTTTCGGACGGCGCTGTAGCCTGTCTCGATCTCCTCGTTGGCGATGTCCCGGTAGGGGGTTCGCGTGGCTTCGAGCGCGAGGCGGATGAATTCGCCGCGTCCGGGGATGGAGGGGTGGTAGAGGAGCTCGTACGTTGGGAGGATGCGTTGGTTTTTGTCATTATTGTTGGGACCGGTGGATTGGGCCATTTTTTTTTTGGTGCTTGTGGCGAGTGCGAGTGGAGGGCGCGGGGGGATATTAGTCTAGTCTGGTCTGGTCTGGAGGATGGGTAGTAAGGTAGGAGTTCGTGTAGCTGTCCTTAGACGAACAGCAGTTCCAGCTCTAAACAGGTAAAGTAGAGAGACGTATAGAATCTTGGCTGGAGATAAGTGGTCGTGTGTGGCCAAGGGCCGCCCGAGGAGAGAGCTTACGACTGCAATGTTCAAAAGTCAGCAATAAATGCGAAAGTCACCAATTGCGTTCTGCCTTGAAGTGGAATGAATATGAATGGTCCACGCCAACCAACTGCATGTAAATAAATGCAATCATTCTTCTTCTAGTACGAGCTGAGCTGAGCTGTTGCTGCTCTATCATACTACCTTACCTACCTTACGCACGGAAAGTCATCGAAAGCTGAAGCTGACATATGCGGTACATGTACCGCTGAAAAGTGGAGTCCCATTCACTCAAACCCGACGTCAGAGTCACGTGGCATGGCGGTTTTGATTCCGCGACCTACGCTAAAGACCAAGAAGTGAGAGTAACATGTCGTGTCGGATGATACTGCACGTGGTGGATCTGGTATTATTATTAATTGCTCAATCATGCCAAGCACAGCACAGCAGTGACACTACACTACATGGCATGTACTGTACCCCGGCTTCCACGACACGAGTCAAGCACACCGCAGTTTCTTGATGCCCAAGAGTCTGGACCGGTCAGCAGTCGTACGAGAACTGTCATCGTTTCGGTTCGAGACCGGTGGGGTGAGCAGGGAACGAGCGCGCTGTGCTCCCAAGGCATCCATGAGATTCTCATTACAATCGTTACTGTTAGGTCTATTGAGCAAGCCGTCTCCTCTCCGTGGTGGGCAGCACCACCATGCTCGAGGATGGAGGGATAGAGTGATAAAAGTCTCATCCGTCACACCCGAGCTCCGTCCAAATTGCCCCCCCCCACGCGAAATGTTTCTGTTGAAGACAGCCGTCGCCCTTTGTGCACGCTCTCGACTGAAAGCGAGCGAATATGTACAATGTTTCGTGAATCGGTAGTCCTCGTTGTTCGCCTCGGAACGCTGGTGCTCACTCGTGAAACCTCTGCTATGCCTTTCCCCAAAACGCCATCGAATAAATGCAAGTAGTTTATCAAGCGCGAGCGCTGGTGTAGATCGGGTTGCTGCTTCCGCTGCGACTGAAAGTCGGTCGGTCACCACGCTTGTAGCTGCTGTAGCCGGAGGCAGCCCGAATGCTCTCAGGACGGACCGGCCGTTGCTGACGAACGTTATCTTCCTCCAGAGCTTCATACGCGCTGTATCTCTGCCTGGGTGACCCTGTTGCCCGAACTTCGCCGTAGAGCCTGTCCGGATAGCCTCGGGGATCTCGTGGGTCTGCGCCACGGCCATTGCTGGGTCGTGATCTTTCGTATCCGCCCTCAGCAACGCCTTGCCCCGGCGTGTACACGTAGCTCGTGCTGCGCAAGTTTGGTGGCGGTTGTTGCTGCGGAGCCGCTGAGTACCGCGAAGAAGCGGCTCTCGCTTTCTCTGGCCTCTCACGCCGGTCTTCGCGGCTGTCGCGAGGGTCGCGTGACTCCCGAGCCTCCTTGATGGGAGAAGGGCTCCGAGTACTCTTGCGGGTGGAGTTTGGTCTACTCGCGGGCTCTCGAGCCTCGGTACGGTATCCATCAGGAGTAGGGTATTCCCTGTCATCGGCATACTGCCGACCATAGTTGACCTTGGTGGAGTTTGGCTCAGCTGGACCGTTGTGCTCGGTGGGCGTGGCTGCGGGAGTTGCGAGGCCTTCCACAATCTCCGTTGGCCTACTATTCGAGGTCTTGGGAGGAGCGGCATTCTCAGTGCGTCGTGAGCCTGGGCCATGTGGCATCGTCTCCGACCGCTTGACCTTTGGAATGTCGGCCACAGAATCTGTATCGTGTTGGAGGGATTGCGAACGCGGCTTCTCCGACGGCGGCGGGATGTGGAGACCAGCCGGTGATGACTTGGATTGATTCAAGGTCGGCGGTCTTCGAGTCGGCTCCTCGTTTGCTTCAGGACTGGATTTGCGATTGCTCTCGCGGGATGAAGCCTTCTTCGAGTCCTCGGAATCCCTGGTGGCGGTCTTGGGCCGCTGAGAAGCCCGTCGCATTACCACGGCTGGTCGTCCACCGCGTTGTTCCACGTACTCGGTCTTGTCTTTTGACGAGCCCATGCGTACTGGCGACGGACGCCGTTCCGACTCGGGCCTCTGCCGGCCACGAGATGATCGAATGTAGTCCCAAGCGTCTGCAGTCGTGGTGAACATTTTGCGAGTCCGCTCATCGAAGTAGCCACCGTTACTGCTCGCCTCCTGCTTCTGTTTGTAGGCCTGCTCGCGGTACGCTTCCTTTGCTCTGCGTGCTTCGTCCTCCTCGCGCATTCTTCTTGATCTGCGGGTGTATTCATCCGAATCACTGTCGGAGTCATCCTCCGCATATGTCGCGTTGTGTTTCCTGTCCCGTTCTCTGCGTGCTTCTTGCTCGGCTTTCCTCGCTGCCTCTCTCCGCTTTTCTCTTTCTTTCTCCTTCTGAGCCTCCTTGCTTTCGCGAGTTGAGGTCCTGGTCTTCTCTTTCGTGTCGTGTGTGGATCGTCTCCAACTACGCTGGTACTCCGGCTCCTTACGCGCTGTGGCTCTCGGCGGTTGATCGAAGTAATCTGTAGCGAACGACGGCCGGCGCTCTTCGTACTGCGGTGCGACTCGTTCGGAAGCACGTCCTTCGGGAGCGCGTCCCTCGGAAGAACGTCCAGGGTAGGCACTTCTGGGTACCGACTCTGATGAGCTCTTGTAAGGTGATGGCGCTGCCCGCGACTCTCTACTGCGAGGCTTTCCACTCCCTTGCCGCTCCATGGCCTCCTTCCTCAACTCGGCCAAGCGAACCTGCGCATCATACCGCGCTCTCCTCTCCTCATCGACCAAGATCTCGTAGGCGGTTTGAATCTTGTGGAACTGATCCGATGCGGCCAGCTTGGCGGCAGGATCCGTGACCTTGTCCGGATGGCATTTCAGGACGAGTTTCCGGTGTGTCTTCTTCACCTGGTCCGTCGTGGCAGTCTTGGAGACGCCCAGAGCCAGATATGGGTCCGGGGGCAAAGGCGACCCCATGATTGAGGCCTAGCAATATGACCGGTCAGGTGAGACCGGTGAAGTGTGGGGAGAGGGTTGATGTGGATGTGGATGAGGTTGACGACGAGGCCGGGCGGTCAGCCGGGCGGGAATTTGTACAGTCAGGCTCAGGCTCGCTGTGTTGGATAGATGGGGGGGGGGGCGTCGGGCGATGGCAAGACTGCGCCTCACGACAGGTGTGGACTGCACGAGGTGCGGGTGCAGAGTGGAATGTGAGGTGGAAGGCAAGTCGGAGGTTGATCGCTTCAAGTCGGCTGGAGAACGCGTGCGCTGGTTGGGCGGGCTGAAGGTCGGCTGAAGTGGATGAGTGAGCAGCCGAACTACCCGACCGGGCCCGAGTGACGTGGATGGGATGCGTGCGTGAAGGAAGGTGGGTCCTATGCTTCTCGCGGCGCGCCGTGCAGAGGAATTGGATGCCTTGGCGCGGATAGTAAGCAGGACAGAGCGGGACAGGGCTGCGAGAAGGATGCGCCGCAAGAGGGAAAGTGGTATGCTGTGCTCGCAGCAGCAGAGACCGCGTGCACCTGTTGCAGTCGCGCAGACGGTCGGCACAGGTCGGGGTCGGGGTCGGGGTCGGTCAGGGAAGCCTGGCCAGATGCGCGCCCGGTGCGAGAGGAGGGTGTTTTCGTTTGGGACGGAGAGTTTGGGGCGAAGGCTGTGCTCTTGGGGTGTCCTGGGGAGAGAGAGAGGGATGGAGTTGTCCAAGAGGCTACCCTAGATACGCGTAGTCGGAGACTTCTCTCTCTCTCTCATCAGGAACTCATCACGACATGCAGCACGGCACCGCTCCCCTCACATGCTCACGGCGCCTGTCGTCCTATTCGTCGTGGCACCTCGCCGTGGCCTGGGCCGTGGACTGCAACACTGGACACTGCGATGCTGGAGAAGGGTGTTTACTGCAGACTACTGCGTGCTAGGGAGGATCGCGATGCCACTCGGCCCACGATCGGATTGGACGAGAGTGGAGCAGACTGGACCCAGCACACCGGCCGCGTTCCTACTGGTGGCAACTGGAGAGGGAGGTGGAAACATCCATGGAACCAGGCGGCAGAGGCAACAATCCGCCAGAGGCAAATCCATAGAACAGACTGTCTTGACTGTGCTCACTGTGAGCTCAGCTCAGCTCAGCTGCTGACTGTTGTGTTGTGTTGAGTTGAGGCGAGCAGCGGGCGGGCGCCTGCTGGACGTTCGCAGCCAATCATGCACTCGACGCTCGTCCATCACACAAGTCCCTCGACCGGCGACAGGGGCAGCGACACCCACGCAGCGCCGTCCACCTTTCTCATTGATACACGATCTTCAGGGTACAAGCCTGATCCTCCCCTTTCCACCACACACTCGCTGGGCAACAACTCGCTTGGCCACAACTCGGCACCGCGGGGCCCAACGCGCACCTCTTGCTCTTTGGCTTTGGCTTTGGCTTTCTACCAAAACCGAGTGAACCATCGTTTCGCATGTGCAACACCCGCTGCCCATGTGATGCCTTGCTTGTGCAAACTCTCACACCGAGAATTCCTAATACCGACTCACTGGCTGCTGCTGTCCCTCCGATGGCCGAGGCGTCGTCTAGGAACATCTGGTGCCCCGACAACCGGTCCGGTCCCACTGGTCATGAGCTCGCTGCTACATGTCATGTACCACACCAGCAACCTCGCCATGTCATTCATCATGTCACTGTGGAGCGCTGCAAGCGGAACCAACCACGACGACATTCGGTGAGAGATGACATACCGAGGCAAGATCGCCTGGTTTGCAGTTGGCCCGACTTCCCTTTCGTGCCAGTGCAGCGCCGCCGCTAACCCACCGCGAACACATCTCTGATCTCTCTCTCCTCCCAACAGCAACCCGATGCGTGTACGACACGCGCTTCAATCCTTTGCTCCTTTCATGTGTTGTCCATGCCGCTCTCCCCCCGACGAGCAAAGCTGATGTCAATCACGATCGGCTTGTGGAATCCCTTCTGCTTTCCCCGACCGAACGACTCCGCCATGATGCTGGCGTTCACCACGGCCGTCTCCATGCCCGGAACAACACCAGGCGGATTGCCCGACTTGCCGGAGAGGTCCAACAGGCTCTGCTTCTTGCTGCTTGCGACGCTGGCATCTTCCCATGTCCAAGCCACCCTGGGTATTTCCGTCGCATTCTTCTCCCAACTGAGCACCAGTGCGCCTCTTCCTTCATGACAATGCCCGCAGACGTGCAACACAGGCTTGATGCGGGATAATGCAGCTTTCAAAGCACGACAGCCACCTTCTTCCCAATGCCGACTCCGGTCGCAGTAGCCGGCAGGCGGTGTGTGCGTGATGAGGATGGCCACATCTTCCGGTACGCACTTCCAAATGGCCTCCGCTTCATGCTCGTCGTACTGAAAAGCCCACCTCTGCTTCCCTCGACCACGAGGACTACACGGCGACCCGAAAACACGAATCTTCTCGCTCGTACCGGGCAGATCTATCACCCCATCCGAGTGTTGCAGATACACAATGTCCGCGCAGCCTTTCACGAGCTTTGCGCATGCTTCGACGTCTTCTGCTGCAGGCACAGCATTTTCGTGCTGCTTTGAAGTCGATGTGAAGTCCGTGTCCAAAGATAGGTCGTGATTTCCTAAGCATGGTTATGCAGTAAGTGCTACGTTCACTCATCTTGAGAATTTCTCATAGTTGCACGACAACGTACCCGCTACGACGACCTTCACCGCGAAGTCTGTCTTGGTGATCCAATCCAGAGCCCTTTGAAGTTCGGCCCGAGTCCCTTGGTTCGTCAGGTCGCCTGCGTGTATGAGGATATCGCCTTTTGGGAGTGTGAAGCCTTCTCCGGGGCGATAGTTGTGCTTCCAACATGTCAGCACACTGCTCCATTTGCTCCTGCAACTTGGTCCGTTCTCACCGTGTCCGAAATGCACACTATCCGGACTCTGGGAGAACTCATGGCCATCGGTGACTGCTGATGCGTCCGTACTACTCATTCATGGCAGATGAGACTAGAACCATGCCTCAGGTGACAGACAACAAGAGTCATCGAAGCCGAGAGAAAAGGAATCTGGAAGTCACCACCGGGTCCGTGCGCCCGAAGCCAAGACCTCAGCGTACGCGACGATGAGAGGTAAGTGAATGAACCGACCACCCACAAGTCTTCTCCAAGCCCCCACCGCAACCTACGCACCTTGACATCAAATTCCATTCCCGGACTTGCAAAGCCGCTGTCTCTGCCCTTTCACGCCCCTTTGCAATTTTCTACCACCCATCCGCCGACTCGCAATTCCCCTGCGGTAAATCGTGGCCAGACCTTCGACGTTCCCATTTGACTGACCATTTCCGTCTTTGAGAGGAGCCTGTTGTACGAATCGCACCGAGCGATGAATGGCGATTGACCGAGGTGGAAGGCTCTCCTTGCCGAGCATGGTTGGAGGATGAGGGAGAAGAGAGGAGAGGTCTATAGTTCGAGGTAGCGGCAGGTGCGGGAGATTTCGTAGGAGAGTCTACATGTTTTTCGCCGGTGTGGAAGCGATGCCTGCGATAATAGAGAGAAGGGCTCTAGATTAAGACTGAGGCATATCTTTCGGCCCATCATCAAAGTCTATTCATCTCCTACTTGAGCACCTATTCACCTCCCTTCTTCCTCGTCTCCTCCTCCAATTGTTCGTTATACTCTCGAACCGCGCCTTCAAGTCCTCTCTTCAAACGCCTTTGCCTCTGGCCTTTGATCGTCCTCGCCACCTCCTCGACAAACCCACCCGAGACAAGCGTCCTCCCAGCGACATGAGGCCAGACCGTGGGCGTGCCGGACGTCCATTGAGGATCCCAGTCCTGCAAACGCCGTGAGAAGCGCAGGCAGCGCAGGTTCCGAAGCCCGAGCTTCGTCATGTTGCGCACAACCTTGGCATTTGAGAGGAAGATGTGGTCCAATTCGAGGTAGGAGAGCGATGGGAGGTCACGGAGAAGAGACCACATCGAGGGTCCGGTTTGCCGTTGCCGCAAATAGCCGGCGTGACCAACATCCGTCCTCGCGAGGACTTCGTCCGGTCGCATTTCGAACGACAGCGCCATGATGCTGACTTTGGAAACGACGCCGCGCCACTTTGGGTTCAGCGTCCTGACAAACGCGGCGAAGGTGCTCGCGTTTTCAAAAGCGAAGATGTTCGCGGTGTAGAACACCCGTCCCGCTTCTGCGTACCACTGCTTGCACACGAGGAGGATTTCCAGCCCGTCGCGGCGCGCACAGAGACACGGGAGACTGCTCGCCTTCGGGAAGGGGCGTGCGCGGAAGCGTTCGCTGCAGTCTGAACAGAGATAGGGGTTCGTGTGTCCCGGAGCCCACTTGCTGCTCCACGGGGAGACGGTGGCGGGCACACCGGCCCGCGTGATGCGCCGCCAATGTGCAAAGTGCCGCGCACCACCGCCACAGTACCGATTGCAGGTATATGGAGTGAGGTTGACGCTTGAGTTCCGCAGTGGACAATCGTCCTGATGTTCGATCTCCCACTTGCACGGCTGAACGAGTGCTTTGGAGAAGATCTGAGCGCGCAGTTCCGGCGGAAGGGCATGCAGACGATCCGCGAGAGTTGGACGGGTGGGCCAGAGGGAGTTGTTGTTGTTGTTGTTGATGTTGTCGTACTTGTGCTTTTCGTGAGCCTGTCGGACTCGGCGCTTTGTCTTGTTGATGAGCTGGTCGTGTTCTGGACACGGCGAGAGTTGCTGTGGTTTCGTTGAAGCGACTGGCTTTCGAAAATCTCGTAGTGGTTTACGCTTGGCCATGATCTGGGAGATTCTGCAATATCGCGTGAGTGATGTTGTCAAGGGAGAGTGGAAGCAGATGTGGAAGCATCATTCATAGTAGTAGGTAAATGCATCGGATTGTGTGCCTGAGGCGCCGATTGGTGATTCATGGGGTGAGTCAACGAGGCGGTGCTGGGCAGAGCGAAGTCCATGGTTGCGGTGTCTCGAGAAGGAAAGAGAGAGTTGGTAGACGTGTGAATATACGCCTCACATGATTTATGGTCGACGATGTGCTTAAGGGAGGTGTCGCGTGAGGCCGGATATCCAGCCAGGCCCAGGTTGAGACGACGCCAGCAGAGTGACATGGAACCCATGATGGCTGTCGACGGGCTCGTGCGCCGGCAACTCTATCGTCTTGTCTTGTCGTGAGCGTGAGCGGACATGCAGGCATCTCGTCTGTACGCTGCATCCGACCTCACATCCCCCGTCTCCAGAACACAGAGGGCAGAAAGGAGTTGAAGACGTCTCCCAACTTCCAATTCAGAGTACCATCGGCGCCGGAAGAACCGAATCGCCGTCGGCAGTGGGAGCGAGGGCAAACCTTCCACCTATTAAGCGGGCAGAATGGCGCATCTCGACATTGCCAGCAACAATCCCTGGGGCGCCATGGACGAAGGAAGCTCGCCGTGGGATGGTAAGCTCGACAGAATAATACACAATTGCACAGCCAAAGTACAGCACTGAAATCACTACAGACGTCCCCTCGCGCTCGCCCTCCAACCACAACCTTCCCACACAGGCTGAAGACGCCCAATCCGCTGCCGGTATGCTACACCTGACGGAAACATCCCTCTGCGCATCGCATGGCCTGCCCTGACAAGAAGCAGCAGAGCAGTCGCCGCCTTCCAAGCTCTCCCAGTCCACACCGAACCTCGCTGGCGCCAGACCAGCTCCCTCCAAATCACGCGGTCCCCGACGATACGGCAACCTCACGCAGTCCACCACGCTCGAAAGCCTCGACAATGATTCCATGGGTCCTCTTGGGCCGCTTGGCCTCGAGCCAGCAGACGAGCCGGCAGCGCCCATGCCACCCGTGAAAGAGCTAGCATCGAGAACCAGACAGACTACCGCTTCAAGGCCGTCCACCTCTGCCTCTGCTGTGTCTTCCACTCGCAGTGCCGAATACGACGACGATGCTTCCTCCTTGAATGGTGGTCCTCGCGTACCGCCTCCAGTACAACCCCATGATGGAAGGACGAGGCAAGCGCAACCTTCAATGCCGGTAGACCAAGCAGCGAAGCCCACCTTCAACATCACAGTCGGCGACCCTCACACAGTGGGCAATGCCGCGAGTAGCCATACCGTGTACGCTGTCATCACAAAGACAACATCCAAAGCGTACATTAATCCTACTTTCACTGTGCAGAGGCGATACCGCGACTTCCTCTGGCTATACGAGAGACTGCACGATAACAATCCTGGAGTAGTCGTGCCGCCTCCGCCGGAGAAGCAGGCCATGGGCAGATTCGATGCCAACTTCATCGAGTCGCGACGTATGGCGCTGGAACGTATGATCAACAAGACTGCTGCACATCCGGTCCTCCAGATGGACGGAGACCTCAAGACGTTCCTGGAGAGCGAATCGTTCAATGTCGCAATCAAGCACTCGAACGGGAAAGATCCTCTACTTGGCAACACAGAGTCGAAGGGCTTCATGAGCTCGATAGGCATCGGCAGCTCGACTGGCGGCAAATTCATTGAACATGATGACTGGTTTCACGATCGACGGATATATCTGGACGCTTTGGAGAATCAGCTCAAGGCACTGCAGAAGAGTACGGACACGGTGGTTTCCCAGCGAAAGCATTTGTCTGACTCATGCGGCGAGTTCAGCATATCCCTACACAACCTTGCAGCCGTCGAGCTGTCGCCGAGTTTATCTGGACCCTTGGACTCGCTTGGAGATCTTCAATTGCGCATCCAGGAGCTGTATCAACGGCAAGCCATGCAAGATATGTTGACTATCGGCATTGTCATTGACGAGTATATCCGCTTGATTGGCTCGGTGAAGAAAGCCTTCGAACAGCGCCAGAAGGCATATCACTCATGGCACTCAGCAGAAGCCAAACATCAGGAGATCAAGAAACAGCAGGACAAGCTTCTCCGGTCCGGACGGTCTCAGCAGGACCGCATGGGTCAGATGCAGGCAGATGTTGCAGATGCGGAGAGACGAGTGCACGCGAGTCGACTGCTATTCGAAGACATGGGCCGCCTGATGAGAGGCGAGTTGGACCGGTTCGAAAAAGAAAAGGTGGAAGACTTCAAGAGTGGTGTGGAGACGTTTCTGGAAAGCGCGATCGAGGCACAGAAGGAGGTGAGAAGTCTTCATCCATTTGAGACGCTCAAGAGGATGCTAACAACAGTACTCAGCTCATCGAACTCTGGGAGACTTATTTGCTGCAGCTCGACAGTGACGAAGACGGCCCGCCACTGATGCCAGCCGGCGTGGTGGCCGAATCGGATGCGCAAAACAAGCAACACGCCGAGACAGCGCCTCTGGAATCTCAGCAACCGGATGACCACGCGGCTCACACGGATCCACGGTTGTCAGGCACCACCGCCCGAGACAGTGAGGATATCATGCGAGGTGGTGAAGATACCAGTGTCTTCGAGGAAGCAGCACGCGCGATAGCCGCTCATGGCTCCGACGAGACGGACTCTTAGCGTTGCCATCGAGATTATGAGCCTTGCTTGCGTCCGGAAACAGAAGACTGTGAAGAGACAGACGGTCGGAGTGCTGGCACAGTCCCTGGCCTTATCACCTTGTAGGAGTAACTTGAGCGTACTTGTTGCATACCATCTACTCCCATGCAGTGCAGACAGAGTTAATGAACAGTTTTGAGTCTACGAACCAGGATGCAACATATCTCCTGGTTTTGGCTTCGCTTGTCTTGTCTGCGTGCCATGAGACTTCTGAACTCCATCGCTAAGTGCAAGAAGTAGAAGTCAATTAAAACACGCGAGTGTTGTGGTTTTTCTTTCTTGGAACGTCAAACGAGGGTCCGGTGGCCGCTACGGACAAGCGGATGGACGTGACAAATTGTTCCGGTGTGGGAAAGTAAAAAAAAGAAAGGCAGATTTTCTGACTGCCGGCCAGGGAAAGAGAAGAAGAAGAAGGAGGAGGAGAAGGAAAGTGAAAAGTTCCTTCGCGTGTTACTTGCTCACTTCTTCCTCCTCCTGCTGTTGAGCAGCAGCAGCTTCCCACCTGCACCTCGGACACTGACAATCGCCCCCCAGGGCACCCCTGGCCCACTCCCGCCTCTCCTTCACGGGCAGCTCGACATCACAATAATGATTCAAAATCTCCTCACCTTTCTTGATGCCCGCCTCGGAAACCACTCTCTTCTCGCCCTCTTTCCCAATCCAAGGAATTCTCTCCCCTCTCGCCCAGAATCTGATACTGCCTCCCCATTCCCAACTCACGTTGGGATCACAGCTGTGGTTCGCGAGACACCACATGGGATGGACGGCGCTGACTTCGGGTCCGCGGATCGCGCGGCCCCCGAGACCCGAGAGGCGCGCGGAAGCCGTGCCGCGGAATTTGGCCAGGAGGGTGTTGAAGACCCAGACGTCGTGGTGGGGGTCGGCGAAGATGTCAATGTCCATTCGCTCGAGCATGTGGAAGGGGAGACGGATGTTGTATTCGAAGCTGAAGGGTAAGGTGCGTGGGACGGTGCAGGCGTCGGGAGAATTGAGGTCGGTGTAGATGATTTGGTCAGGAGGGGGTGTGGGAGTGAAGTCGCCCCAGATGTATTTGACTTCGGGGATTTGGAGGGGATTGAGGTTTTGGCTTTTGCCCAAGGCAAGGGCGCGGAGGAGGAGGAGGGAGTAGAGGGAGTCTGCTGCTTCGGCGGGTGGGACGTCTTTGGCGATGGCTTCGACGTCTTTGCCGCAAAACGCCAGGTGGTAGCTTTCCGATGCTTGGGTGTAGCACCATTCGCTGCAGAAGACGACTTCGCAGTCTGGACAGGAGACGACAGATGCCCCCTCAGGGCTGTTGAGGGCCGGGAGATCGGTGCTACAAGCGTCGCAGAGGGCATCCTGGAGCTTGTTATTCGCGGTGAGAATACTCGTCTCGTTCAGGATTTCTTCGCCAGGAGAAATGTCTTCCTTTGCAAACACGCCGAGCTGTTGTGACACCCCATCGCCGTCGCTAGTCAAGACGGGAAGACCTACGACGCGCACTTCGAGCTTGTCTGACACGAATCCCATCAACTCGTTCAATTCGTCGAGCATGTTCAGGCGGTCTGGCTCGAGCTCGTTCCAGGGATATATTTCCCTCCTGACAAAGCCGCTGTCAGGCCAGTCGTGTAGAGGCGTACTGATGCTTTCGGGGCGCGGGATACCCAGCTTGTCGCCCTGTTTGACGATATAGGCGCAAATGTCGCCAAGCTCCTGATCTCCAGGATAGAGCTTTATGGCTTGTCTATAGTGAGATAGCGCACTACGCAGACAGCCGCACAGCAAGAGAGCTCTCGTGAATAGTCGGTACATCACGAGGCGATAATGAGTCTTAAGCCACAGTGTGAGCTCCACATCCAGGGTAGGATCAAGTTCAGTCGGAGTTGTGTTCTTCAGCTCTGCGTCCATGGCTTTCCGGATAATCGCAATTCGCTCCTCGAGCGGCTGCATCTGGATGACTTCCTTGAGAGAAGCAGACGCCTCATCGTGGTACTCTTCTGCCTCATTATCCAAGGCATCGGAGAGTAGTAAGGCTTTGTAGGCAGCGCCGGCCGCCAAGTCAGGGTATCCAAGGCCTAGAAAGTCGACGGCAAGAATGAGATACAGAGGAAGACAGTACGGATAGTCTTCAACGCGAATAGTCGTTATCTGCAGTCGACGCAGGCGAAAGCTCCCGGAGGCATCTTGCTGAAGAAAATATCAGCTTACCTTGAACAGTAATCCGCCGGTGCCTTTGCAAGGCAGCTCATGGTAAGATCTCTACGCACCTCCGGGTACCGCTGGCTTGATCGGAGGTTGCGAAGGAGGTCGTCGACAAGGCGCTCTTCCGGATCTGACACGCTCTCCGGACGGATAGACGCTTGTGAAACAGCATCTGATGATGCCCGAATCCCATTGCTCTGCTCTAGGTGATCACTCCGCGGCTCCTGTACCGCGTCGCTCCGGATATGAGTAGGTTTCTGCACAGCAGCATTGGATCCCGCAGGAGCCGCAGGGGTACTAGAATTGGCAGGATCCGAGACGAGCAATTTGTACGAGGCCAAGGTCTGATTCAGGCGGTTCAGCGCGCTATCTACACTCTCGATGGACGCTTTGTATCGATCCATGATTCGGAATGGTGAGTGGCCGCGGCTGCACGCTGATGTCTCCGTGATTGGAAGGGGGCAAGGGGGATGGAAAAGCATTTTCGTGAGAAAGTTTTCCGCGTTTGATGCCAAGAATTGCGCTGGTCTGTGCGACGGCATCACGTGGCTGCCGTGTGTTCGGAATTCGGCTTCTTCTGTGTCGATGAGGGCCACGAGGCTTTTTCGATGCGTCGATGCACTAGAGTCATGACCCTCTTTCTGTCGACAACGAACCAATCTATTGGTTCGCGACTTGTATCTGACATACGCAGCTTCCAAATTTGGACCGCCGAGCCTACGTTGAACGAAGTGTGAAGGATGGTGGCGATGGACGATCCTGCGGCTGTTGCATTTCCTCACAACTCCGTGGGCTCCTCCATAGGCCAAGAGAACGTCTATGATCTCGGCACGACCTGCTGCGCAACAGAGACGTCATCTGCATATTGGCAAACGAGGAAGAGACGGGGATGCTGATTCCAAGCCGCTAGCAGACAGGCACATCGACTGATCGCATCAAAACTTGCTGCCTACGTTGGAACCTTCCTCACAGTCGCAACACTGCTCCCCTGCTCGCCCGGGAGAAGCATCCTCTATCCTTGGAGAAAGCGCGAACGTGGACCTTTTGCGACAGCGTGAGCGCCACACTGAACGAGCATCCCGGGAAATGTTTGCTCCCCTCATTCGAATCTGAAGCAATCAATGGACAACCTTAAAAATGGTACGCCGCCCTAAAGCCACTACTTTGTGATAGCATGACTCCACCTGCAATTCGTGCTCGGCCACGTTCGGTAGGACACGCTATTTTTCGTTGAAGACGTCGTCCGAGGATTCGATAGTTCGAAGTAATCAGAACGAGAAATCATATGGGCGGGGCCAAAGGGATCACAAGAAGATTGCTTGTTGTGGAATGCGAGCGCAACGCAAGGTTCTTGGCATTGCTATCGGCGATGCTATGTTGCATCGTGTTTGCCTCGACGGAGTTTTGCTTGCAGGTCACCGGGAAAGCTCCTCACCCACGTAAAGCTGTCAAAAGTAACCACGTTTGAGAGCAGTGACGCATGTTTCATAGATGGTGATCAATGCCACCGCGATTCAAGATGTCTTTCGGTAAAAATATATGTCTTTGCAACAAGCGTTGCTTCGAGCTCGCTAAATTGCTACTATGGGGTATCTTCAGACAGGACGTATCTCGTCGATCGTGAACAGGTCTAGCCCTGTTATGTAGCCAGATTTGATAACCAAATTCTCGTTGCCAGTATAGTTCCAAGCAAATACCAAGCGTTTTGCGAATGGTTGCAAGACTACGCGAGCTTCCTCCCAATTCTTCCGTCTATGGTTACCGAATGCCTTCTCCATCGCTCAGCGTTGGTTGGTGTGAAAGCTTGGGGGCGTGAAGACGCCGGTGAATTTGATCAAGTGCTCGAAAGCTTGTCGATGATCGTCCAGGGTCGTAGTGGTGAGAGTGCTCGTGGCTTTTTCGGTGGCATGTCTGCCTCCATGGCATTGGCAAGCAGTGAGATTAAACCGCATGACGTTCGATATTGTGTTGAGTGACTCCAGTGGTTATTTGCCCTTCAGCGCTTGTCAAAGCCAACGAGGTGTGCACATCTCAAGCAGTACCACAAGTTCAGGCCATATGGAACCATGTTGCTCCCTCCAGTCTTGACATCGATGCTAGGCGTCCTCTGGCATCGAGAGCATCTGGCGAACTCGGGCGATGACATGTTGGAGTCGATGGAGGAAGATTTGGAGGATGAGCTGCTGCTGGAGGTCGAGTCGTCGCTAGTCACATGCAGGACGTTCTGGACTGGATGTGGCCTTGGTCGATTGCTGTGGCCGTGGGCCGCTGATGTCTGCATTGACATGAGACTGGAGGCCATTTCGGGCAAGGTGGGTTCGTAGACCGGTGATTCGACTTCACAATAGGCCAGCAAAGGATGTTCTGGGTAGGCTGAAGACTCGCAAACGGGCGAGAAGTTGGGGGAGCAGCAAGGTGTCTCGGTGGAATAGTGGGTGTAGGCGGGAGGGTTGATGGTGAAGTAGTCGTTACGGCGTCCAGAATCGTCGAGTGGAGGAGGTAGCATATTGCTCAGAACATGAGGGTGAGCAGTGAGCAGCAGTGGGGACTGCAGCCGTCACAAACAGATGATGGGGAAGGAATCACGAAGCGTAAGGTGCGAGGCAGTGGAGGAGGATGTATATCAAGGCGCTGGTCGGCGGCATCCTCGATCGCAACCCGGCATCTTCGATTTCGGGGTTTGGGTGAAGACAGCAGACAGCAGGCAGCGACAGGCTTTCCAGGTTTGGGGCGCTGGTGCGCCGCAGGTCACGTCGCACACAAGTCGCCGTGTGCTACGCATCGCCCGCTGCAGCGCATCGCCAGATCTCGAGCGCATCGCCAGATCCCCGGGAAGCTAGGAGACTTCCACACTTCCTTCAGCCACACCCGCCCTGCACACTGCAATCTGCCGTGTCTCATTCGACCGTCGGGCCCAGGACTCTCAATTGTCCATGACATGGGAAGAACACCTTCCGCTTCGACACACATTGTTGACACGCAACTCGCTCGCCCGACTCGCAGTCTCACTCCTCGGCAAGTCATCAGGCCTCACTAAGCACTACCATCGCAAGTGGCATCAAAAATGTGATTCCGCGCGGAAGCGGCTGCCGCGAATAACTGCATAGCCGCGTTCGCTGGGCGTCAAGACAACAACAACTACCGGCCTGTCCAGCACACCGATGCAAAGGTAACGCCAGCGCAAACCCGACTGCTTCGAAAGACAGCCAATACCTGAACTGCCGCGGCTTCCCGCGACTGCACCTTTCGCTGCAGAGCCTTAATATTATTATTTGCGTCCGGCTGGTCCGCACAGATCAATGTTTCTACCGAACCACGGGCCTACGTTCACCCTTCATCTCTGAGCTCCACGGAAACTGCCCGCGGAGGTCATCCATACATCAAACATCTGGAATCCATCGGTCCCAGCCGCTCGTGAGCTTTGGATGGTGGAACGGCGCAACATCGTGTGGCAGCTGGAGAGGCAGCTGGAGAGACAGTTACACACGGGAATCGCGTGCGGGCCGTCAAGTAAGCTTGATTTGCCCAAAAGCCTAGACCCGCCCGTTTGCCAAGACTTCCGCCATTCATCGCCCTCTGTGGGCATGGGATGAACCGACGAGCACCTTGTGGAGTCCACGCCCAAGCCAGTGGCCTGCCCGAAGGGTCCGACACAGTGGAACCTTCGTACTTTATTCCGCCGTCCAGATGCACATACGAATAGGGGAGCCTTGGTAAGTAATGATGGAGATGTGCCACGCGACTGGGTGACAGGTTCGTAGCAGTCAAGCTCTTCCTGAGGCTGACCGACCTTCATCTACGCTTTCTCGCCTTCATCGCACTATTTGTTTCGAATAAGCAAGCAACGGGACACCCACGGTAACGAGCCGGAGCAATGCAAATAATAACCGCCAAACACTGGCACGGCGCGCCTTGCATGATGTCCCACCGATTGATGGTCGTCTCGCACTGGGTCTAGACCTGTTCGACCTCTGCGGACAGTCAGCCCGCCAATCTGCTGGCTCCAACCAAGCGCATTCCAAATGCAACTGGTAATGCTTAGCGTTTCGGGTGGAAGCTCAGTGCAAGGCACGAGAGCTTTTGACCACGTTAACATAGCGGCAAGGTGAGACTGGAGCTGACATATGGACGTGCCACGCCGGAGAACTTGGTAAGCAATCAGTTCTCATGCTGCGTGGCACAGCATAGATGGGTAGCTTTCAATCCATCAACGTGGTTTCTTCCTCTTGGCAAAAGCAGCTGCTGCGCACCCACCGATCTCACTGTCCCTCGTAACGGCTGACCCATATCGTGCTGCTCGCACTGGCTGAGCCATGTGAAATCAACTCCAGAGCCGAGAACTTCTTTTCCCCTCCATGGGAAGCACCCATCCCAGAGTCTGGATTCCTCGATCAACATGACCTTGGCATCGATGAGGACTCCTTCCTTCTTGAGCATTTGGAGCTCCTTCTCCTGATTGATACCGCTTGGGTCTTTTTGCCATCCTGCGATAGCTACCGACGTACTACAGCAGATTTAGCAATGAACTTGTTGCAAAGTGACAGCTGGTCAACGCAGTCAACTCACCCTATCCGCGCCGATGACTCTATGACATGGCACATTAGATGTATATATATCCTATCTTAAAGCGCCACCAACGGATCTCGGACTCGATGAGAGAGCCCTTGACATGACGGCGTACGTGCCCACCCTTCCCGAAGGTATCTGTTCGAGGAGCGCGTGTACGCGTTCTTGGTATTGTATTACCACCGGCGCCGTCATGGTAGGTTCAAGGGCGCCCTGACGATGGTGAGTGAACACTTCTCTGGGCTGAAGCCCTCTGTGCTTTTCTTCTTAATGTACGCCCCTTCGCGAGGCGGTTGTTCTCCAGCAGCCACTCTCACAGGATACGTTAGAGCAAACGCTGGGTACTCGTATAGGGCTCGTGGGTCCTTCAACGCCAGATCACATGCTCGAAACTACGTGCCAAAAGCTCTGACAGCGTCTTCGTGTTTCGCATGAGCGATCGTTCTGTCTCGGCTTCAATAATAATGCCATATTTCAAGCGTATGTAAGAGCTCTCAGTAAGTGCTTCTATGGCGAGTTCGTGACCATGCCAGCGTCGAGCTTTTCCTGGATCCTTGCCACGACTTCTTTCAACCCCGCTTGTCTGACGTCGGAAGCTAAACAGTCAACGTGACCACATTGCAAGGCTCCTACCCTACGCACAAGGACAACAAATCCCTGATATTCACTCTCATTCTCCATTTTGACTGATCTCGGATCGTCCTGAAAGGCTTCCAGCAGGAGACATGTCGATAGTGAGGGCATGAGGCCGGCAGCCTGAAGCTAATCCTCGACTCCTTCTCCAAGACTCCGACTGTCGACGAAAGCGCCTCGTTCCTGGTCCTCACGCGACTATCAAACATGTCTCGAATCTCTCGCCTGTTTCCGAAGCTGACGGTTTCGGCTCTGCAGGCGACGACTTACCTACTCGGAATCGCGCTCTTTGGCATCTCGTTCCTCGTCTTCCTTAATAGCAGCATTTCGTTTGTGGTCACGGAGGTCATCGGGCAAAAGAGCAAGGTCGGAGATGCGGTTGGGACACTCACGTTCGCAGATGAGTTGGTGGCGCTCGTCGCGTGTCCGCTATGGGGGCTGTTGAGCGATAGGATCGGTGTAAGAGCTGTGGCTGTGGCCGGATATTGTATTGTGGCGATCAGTTTGGTGTGTCTCGTCCAGAGCACGAACGTATATCCAGAGCTATTGCTGGGAAGGCTGGGCTTTAGCGTCGGAGGAGCAGCTTGCTCGACGATGGTGACGGCCATTCTTCCCAGCATGGTCGCGGAGCGCTCTTCCGACGAGGACAAGCAGGATGAAGAGCAAGCGCCCCCGAATGGAAATGTTGCCAGACTGCAAGGAGAGGACCGGACAGGAAGAAGCGGCAGTATTGGTCACGCGACATCGCCAAGCGTCAACAGCGAGCTCACGATCACACCCGCGAGCTGGGCTTCGGCTTCGCAACGACGAAATGGTGCGGCGCAGAAGAATTCGTCGGGAGATGAGGACGAGAATGAGACGAAAGACGAGTTTGATAAGACGGCAGGCACGGCTCAACTAGCCGGACTTGTTGGTTTCTTCACCGGAGCTGGCGCTCTAGTCGCATTGGCAGTCTTTCTACCGCTGCCAGCGTACTTCCAGGGTGGTGGTTACGACCAATCGAAAAGTGTACAAGCAAGCTTCTACGTGGTCGCCGCCGTTGCTATCTGTGTTGCCATCTTCATATTCATCGGACTGCGTAACCTTCCGGGGGAGGAAAAGAAGAACTTCTCGGCGTTGCTAAGACCGCCGTACGATGAAACGACACGAGTCGGACCAGGAGGTCACTTACACACTATCCTATCGCCCGCTCCATCCTATTTCCTTTTGGCAAAGGAAGCGATCAAGCTTGGCTTTACCGACCCCGCCATCAGTTTGGGATACATTAGTGGTTTCGTCGCACGGGCCTCCTCCGTGGGCATAAGCCTTTTCATCCCCCTGTTCGTCAACGCGTACTTTGTAAAGGAGGGTCTCTGCAAAGACAATCCTGGCAATCTTCCCGACATTAAGAAAGAATGCGAGCGTGCCTACAAGCTCGCTGCCGCACTGACTGGCATTGGCGAACTGGCAGCGCTGATCTGTGCTCCCCTTTTCGGCTGGCTCGGAGGTCGTGCTGCGCGTGGAAAATCCGAATGGCCACTGCTAGTAGCCTCGCTTGCGGGCGTCGTAGGCTATGTGAGCTTTGGGCTGTTGAGAAATCCCGACGCGTTCCACGGCGACGGAGGGCAATGGTCTTTCCTGGCTGTCATTCTCATTGGCATTAGCCAGATCGGCGCCATTGTATGTTCACTTGGGCTGCTCGGTCGCGGTGTCAATGCGAACACAAAAAGCCTAGCTGAGTCACGTGACGATGAACCTGTCACATTGCGACAGGATGAAGCGGGACCTGCCGAGGGCCAAGAGACGGTACCTCTCCTCCTCAGCGCTCAAGCAAAGCCCTCCGGCGCAAGTATCGACCGGTCGCGCTTGAAGGGCAGCATAGCAGGCATCTATTCTCTCGCAGGCGGTGCTGGCATCCTGCTACTGACGAAGCTAGGCGGTGCTCTGTTTGATAGCTGGACGACAGGCGCGCCATTTTACCTCATGGCCATCTTCAACGGTATCTTGACCATCGCTATAATTCTGATTGGCGGCGGCAGTGCTGTGTTGAGAACGCAGAAGGGAGCAGCCATGTCAGAGGTCGCAAATACCCAGACTGAGCGAGATCCGCCTTGAGGAGTCCAAGCCTGTATAGGCTGCATATATAGCACAAAGAAATTAGGAAAGTCTCAAGTCTCGCTACTCGCTCTGCGCGAGGACCTTCGCTCTTGTTGTTCTCCTAGTGTGATCAGACGCGCCAAGATCCAATGGCTACCCAAAAGCGGCGCTATATCGACTTCACGATATGAGCCTCACGGAAGCCATGGTCCAGCTTCAGCAGGTTAGCGACGTAGGCGAGATGAAAATAGCTAGCTCTATAGTACTACGTAGTATATGGCTCGTGGCTAGTCAGACGTCTCGCGGCGCGCATGCTGTCTAGCAGCACTATGTAGCATCCAGCTCCAGTATTAGAATCAGATGTCGATGCAGCTTCGTATGAAGAAGTAGCAGCTACCTATACGGTTAGACATACCACAAAATCTCTTCGAGCTACCTAGCGAGTACGGAACCTCTGGTTGTGACGCATGCGGCATGCCACTTCCATCGCGTCGAATGTAACCTATAGAGCTCTGCTTGAGATTCGCTAGCTTGCTTCAATTGACCTTGACGCCGCTCTAAGCTGCAGCGGGCGTCCCGAAATATCGCTGATCCTACTACAAGTTCGTGTGTAGACTACCAACTTATGGCACAAAAACGCTACGATAAACCGACTGCATTGCGGATTTTTTTCTTGGTATAGGTCACGTGCACTAGGTAGATTCCAGCATGTGAAAGTGGCGCTAGTGAAGCTTAATTACGTCACAGTCGAAAACGCCATCTGCTGGACGCGCAGACGACCAAAAGAGACCTCCTCGTAGTTACAGTTCCCGAGATGTCGAGTCGCGAACTGGAACATCACGCGTCTGGGCATTGTAACGCTATGGACATACTTTCTTCTTAGTCGCCCCATACGTACGTACTACCGAGCGAGTGCAAAAACGCGTCATGACATATCGCACCAATGCGATTCGGAATTTTCGGCTAGATAAGCTATCTACCACTAAAGCTCATTTCGACGCGTTCGAGTACGACTCCGAGTACGCGCAGGTCGCACGCGTCCTGCAGCATCGATGTAGTATCCGCCTCGTACCTCTTCTCTTTCTTGTTCATCATCTTCAGACGCGTTTCCGTCGTCTTGCGGACGGTATTCTGACGCGTCATTAGCAATGCCTATAGCGCGAGAGAAGTTAGCACTTGAAAGTCCAGAAGGTAACTCAAGGTCTCTTACCAGTTGCTTCGTAATCTTCATCTTGGTCATCGTGGTCACCCGCCTCTTGCATTTCCACATATTCATCAGTCTGCGCGTTCTTTGCGCTCTTCGCTCGAGGAGGTTCGTCCTCGTCGTCGTTAGCACCTGCCTCTTGCATTTCCACATCTTCGTTAACCTGCGCCTTCTTCCCGCCCCTCGGTCGACGCGTGCTCTTGCCAGCCCTCTTAGACGACGCGGTCTGTACACGAGCCTGCGAGCGAGTCGTACTCTTATTGAACTTCTCCGACTTGCGGGCGCGTCGAAGGCCATGTTCTTCCACTTCTTCCAAATCATGAAACTCGCTGACCAGGAGGGAATTGCGTACGTGTGGAGCGGACTTGGTCTGGGGCTGTGTCGTACTCTTGATGTCTGCTCCACCCAACTGAGTGCTTGGGAACATCGGTCCGTAGTCAAAGAAGAGCTCTTCGCCTGGCTTTATCAGTCTCGAGCCGTACAACGCGATACGATGCACGGAGTTGCACATTATAGTCCGCGCGAAGAGATTCGCCTTCTTGCTGACTGCGTGGTTGATAAATCGAACCTTGTTGCCGAAATAGGTGCTGTCGATCTCTTGCTCATTGTTCAGAGAGAACAGATAGCTCAGCTTTTGGTGTTCGTAGACGGCACCTCGGCGCTCAGCTTCGTTCTTGGTGACAAGCTCTCCCTTATACTCAGCAACAAAATCGTTCTCGCGAATCTCTTCGCAGGCATAGAGGCCCAGACCATGCACACCGCTGTCGCCTAGCACGGTATGCTTTGGGACGCCTCGCTGGATGTTGGCATTCGCGCAGTTGTTGTGAAGTATCTCGTCATTATGGCGGTGCACCGGGTCCAAGACATCACACACGCCGCAATCACCACAGAGGTCAGCATCGCACTCCCTCCCTATTTGGTAGCATGCGCAGTCTTCGCTCCCATAGCAGACGCGTTTTCGCCCCCTTTTCATCTTGTCTTTCGAGCAGTTGCAGCCTCGAAACCTTCTATGGCAATCTGAGGCACAAGCGCATGTTTTCTCGCACGGGACCTTGGCCTCAAAACACGAGCAGACTGCCGAGCTACAGGAAAGTCCAGGATGGTGACATGGATAAAACGGGCCACGTGAATCAGGCCTGATGTTTGTCATCAAAGCTGCGTTGGGTCCAGTCTGCCAGTATCGCGAGCTCTGTTTGCTGCCGCCACCAGACGCTACAGGGCGCTTGTCAATAGAAGGAGGGAAACCAACTCTTGTCCTGAAATTGACCTCTGTGGGATGGATAATATCAGTTGCAGCAGCGACTTCAACCTCATCATCGTTCGGTTGCGCAAGCGCCTCTCCATCTTCGCTTTCTCTGATTTCCCCATGATAAGGACAGCTGAAGCGCATGCAGAGCCTGCAAGTCAACTCATCTGTGTTAGGAGCAGCTTCTGCTCTTTCGAGAAGCTTGGCAACTGCATCGCTTCGTCGGGCAACGTGCCAAACATGGAGGCCGGCAAGCACTTCAAAGTGATCGCAAAAAAATGCCGCCTTACGGGTGCAGGCAGGCTCGGGTTCTGGTAGATCTTTGACGACCGTAGTCCACGGCTCATGTGACGTGACAAGATCTTCTTGGGGGAGACTTATCCTCTGTGTGACCGCCTTCTGCGCCCTAGGATCGTTTTCGACATCTGGAGACGAATCCAACAAAAAGTGAAGGATGTCTGACCACTCGAGGCCAATGTCCTGAAGCATCTCTTCACAGTATTCAGCGTATCTCTCTGCGCGAGACATCTTGTTAAGCTTCTCTCGTCTTAGAGCAATGTCAAGCCAGTACTGATCTCTGACGCCCTGAGACTTTCCAATATCAAATTCGTCGCCGAAATATGGCCAGTGCTGCAAGATCACTTCGTTATGGGCGAGAAAATTGTCCTTGATACTGACGTAGTGCGAGTAGTTCGGTACGTCCTCGCCAGAAAGCTCAAAATTTCGGTACGGTGCCATCCAATGAGTCCTTAGCACAGGTTTGGCGCCACCGATAGTAAGCTTCTCAATAGAAACCTTTGCAAATCCAGTGGGAGGTTTCTTCTTTTTGCTCATCTGAGCCGCAGTTTTCTGCTGTAGATTCAGCGGACGCATATTTCTGAATATAGACGTTGGCTCGCCATTGCCCTGTACTAGGCCTGGCTCTGGAGGTGCATGCCTTGCTTCTCTCAGCCAAGTGCGCACGAAATGTTCGTTATCGTTTCGCATCTCGTCGAGGTATTTTCTGACCACTAGCCTCACATGGTGGAAATCACTCATGTCTGAAGATTTCAATGCTCTAGGACGCTTGGCCGTGGTCTTTGTTGGGGCTGGAGCAGTTTGCGCATGTTGCGTGAGCTCGCCAAGATCAGAACCTTCGGCTGTGATTGCAGAGCTGGACTCTGCAGGTTGCACAGAATTTTGCGCACGCAGAAGCCCTGCATGAGACTGTATCACAGGCACAAGCTTTGCTGAACTTTGAGGCCCAAAATGCTTCGAGACGTAATCCACAGATCTGGTGGGCCGGGTCTCATCTTCGCTCTCACTGTCCTCCTCTTGTTGGCGGTCTTCCCTGATGCTATCGTTGTTTACGCGCAACCCGTCTCGCGCGGTGTCTTGTTCCGATTGAGCTCGCACGGGCGAAGTGGTGATCGCATCACTTGGCTCGACCGCCAGAGAAGTCTTGCTGCTGGTTTGTGGAAGATGCGTGATTGCACCAGAGCTCGGTTGTTGGCCTGGTGTCGAGCTAATTTGCCGATGATGACTACCATTTGGTTGTGCAAGAGGGAGCTCCTCTTTCTCCGCGTCCCGATTATGTGGCTGAGCGCTATCCTCCAAACTTGTCTCAGACGGAGAAATAGGATATCCACGCTTGGATACACTGGAGGCAACATCTTTGCCATGCATTTCTCGACTTGGCGAAGCTTGCTTCGGATAATTGTCGCGACGCGGTGTTGGTGGACCCGACTTCTGCCTCGACTCTGCACGCATGCGACCTGAATCGGACAGCGAATCTCTCTGAAACGTCTGGGTGCTGTCTAGGGCTTTGGGTAGTACTTGTCGACTCGGCGAAGCTTTCTTCGGAGACTTGCTGAGGGGCGGTGCTGGTGTGGTCGACTTCTGCCTCGACTCTCCACCGATACGATCCTCATCAGGCAGCGAATCTTTTTGAGACGTATGGTTGCTGTCTAGAGGTTTAGGCAGTACTTCTGTCCCGGGCGGGCTTTCTGGCACCTCAAGTCCTGGCCCTTGCGAGCTTTGCTCGTGTGCTCTCACAGTAGGCGATTTTCGAGTGGGTACTTTTGAGACTTGCAATGGCTGCTCGAGCGCCTTTGAAGTTCGTGTACGCGATGAGGATGGCAGGTCTCGATTCCTGGAGCTCTCAGAGCCAGCTGAGGATTGGACTGGCGCCGGTTTCTCAAAGATTACAGGCAACCTAGATTTCAATCCGCTGGAGGAACCGGTTCCAGACAACACTCTTCTCGCGTCTGAGGATGCAGGCTGTCTGCTCGACAAAGGTTTTTTTACATTCCTTTGGATGTTGGTAGAAGCACTGTTTGCTGAACTTGCCGTCTTGATCGATACAGCCGGGCCGTCATCTTCCGTAGTCAAATCAATCATGCCGGAGATCTGAACATTGGAATTTTCAGGGCGTCCGGATCCACTTCCAAGTCTACGCGAGAACGGAGTAACGCCGCCATTTGGTAGTCGCAACTTTTTTGCAGGATGTCCTAGTGCAGAAGATGATTGATCATTCTCCCGCGGTCGCTTCAGGCCGGTGATATCACGGGATATGTGTCGGTGGCCGGGTGAGCGGACAGCAGTGCCGTATCTATCAGAAGCGGAGGCTCGCCCAATTGTCGATGGCTCCGCTTTCGGACGACTCGAGCGGTTGGTGACTTGCTCGCCAATTTTCTTGGATACCAAAGATGAATTGCGATCGCCTTCGCGGCGGGAAGGGCCCGGTCTCACACTTCCACCAGTCGAGGGTACCTTTTCTCCATTTCGGTCGCCATTGGGCGCGCCATTATTTCTCATTTGCAGTTTCGCACCTGCTTTGTTGCGTTCGGAATCTGAAGTGAGGTCAATCATGTCCTGGGTGCGCTTAGGAGTAGGCCTCGACTTGGCGCCATGATCGGAATCGCTACCACACAAATCGATGACGTTGGCCTGTCCGTCTTGCGAGGCCATTGACATTGGTGGAGGTGAGTCGCGCTCTTGGTGCAGGACAAGCGAGTCCACGCGCAAGCGCGCGCACTTGCGCAGAAAGGGCGTGGCGGCTGCAGTGGAAGTCGAGGCACCACGTGCTAAGGTGATCTTGGAAATGCGCCCATAGGGGCCCTGAATGCGGTGAAGAGGTGTCCGGTGGAGAACACCCGCCGATGACACGTATTGGATCCGTTTGCGCTGCATGGTGGTCAGTATGTGTTCTTTCATGTGCGTAGAGCTCGTGACTTAGGGTGTTTACTGGCGAGTTACCTTGTGCGATGGAAGGTGCGAAATGCACGTCTTTCCTTAGACGGCCCGAGCCATCCGATTGTCGCCTGATGAATAGGGAGCTGGTGTATGTCTGAAGATCTCAAAGAAGCTATTGTCGTCGTATCGACAATAACAAAGAAGAGGATGCAGCGAAGCAAAGCGTGAGGTGAGGAGCGCGTTCTGGTTGGAGCGAGAGGCCCGCTTTCCCTTGTTCGGACCTGCTGACTATGGCGGGTGGTAGCCGCCAGTGGGACATTTCATCCGCGGAAAGAGCGTCTCACTACAATAGTCTCTCCCAGCAGCAAGCAAACACCAATTACATCTTGACCACTCAATTTAACCATCAAATACATGAGATAAGCCTACACCATTTCAGGACGAAATGCCCGAGCTCCGTGAGACTATTCCACTTTTCACCTCTAGCTGTCCTTCTTCCAGAGTGCTACCTCTTAGATGCTAGACACGCTACGTAGCAACCATCGAGAGTATGTGGTGCAATAGCAGGTGTGGAGAGCTAGAGATACAAGCCGACCAGTCCTACGCTCTCAAGAAATTCTATCAAATTCCTACAAGTGCCCCACTAAGCCCAAGAGTGCATCTCCCACAGCGCCCCTCGTTTTACTCCTTCTGCCAAGATTTATGTTTATATATTATAATTGGGTGCAAACTTCACATCACATGACTAGCAGCTTTAGCTCACTTGGGAGAGCGCCAGACTGAAGTCCACTTCGGTTTAGCACCACTGTGCGGTATCTGGAGGTACTGTGTTCGATCCACAGAAGCTGCAAAGTTTCTTCCCGTTCTTTTTGCAGAAATCTTTTGCCCACACTTGCGTGCCGTGCCTGATTTGCCACAGACCAAACGTTTCCAGGTCTTCAATAATATTTCTTGTCAAGCAACAAGGTAGGAATTGTCCTTCTTTTCTTCTTTCAAAAAGACCATCAGCACTAGATATGTGCTCTGGCAGAGTACATCCATCTTTCACATGTATACAACGAGCTATCTTTTGCAGTTGCCATTGGATTCTACAACCCCGTCGCTTTCATTTCATCTCGCAGCATCACTGTTCACAGCGACATATTACAAGCATGCAACTACAGCTCCACGCCATTAAGCCGCATGGTGACGTTCACATCACGACACAGTTCTCTTCGTTATGCTTCTGATCCTTTCGAGTCAGTTTCCCGTTAGCCGGCGCTGGCCGTGAACTCTTGCCGCCTTTCTTCAGCTCCTCCAGTCGTTCGATGGCCTTAGGGAACTTGTAGCTTGCCGCTCGACCGTACCATCTTCTTGCCTAGTCCTTAAGGTTAGCAAAGCTTCACTGCATTAATCCTGAGACTGTATCGACTTACCTCGTCCATGCTCGCTGGACATCCAATGCCATTCTCGGCGAAGTAGCCCATGGCAAACATGGCTTTGGCCACTTGAGGTCCGCCTTCACTGCTCGCTGCCTTGCGCGCCCACAGATACGCCTCGGTATCCGAGTGCTCGAGAATCCCTTCTGCTCCCGTCAGATACCAACCAGAAAGCGCCAACTCGGCCTGGTGTTCGCCTTGAGAGGCCGCTTTCGTATACCATGCGATACTATCTCTGTTCGAGATGGGAAGTCCAAGATCACCGTACTCGTATGCCTGGCCCAGTCGGAATTGAGAAGCCTTGAAGCCGAGCTTTGCAGCCTGCATGAACAAGTTCTTCGCGTAGGCATCGTCCGGCGTTACTTTGTTCCTGATCTCTGGATTCTTGTTCGCACTTTCATAAATGGTCGCAAGCTCGTGCAGCGCATGCGGATTGTCCAAGTCTGCTCTTTCCGCTCCACGCTTGAGCCACGTCACAGCTTCTGTGATGTTTTTCGGTTGTCCCAGCAAGCCCTTGAGCATCACAGCTCCGACCTTGTACATAGCTGCAGGATCTCCAAGAGCAGCTGCGCGACGATACCACTGCACTGCTTTCGCGAAGTCTTTGCTGGTTCCGCCGCCCTCCTCTGGGCCCATTTCGCAGCAGACTGCCGTTCGATACGCTGCTTGAGCATGGCCAGCTTTCGCAGCAGCCTGATATAGCTTGAATGCCTCCTTGGTGTCGGCTTCCAGCCCAAGCATTCCTTGGCCGTAGCAGTCCGCCATGTAAAATTGAGCCTCGGCATATCCGCCAGCCACGAGCTTCTTTAAACGTTTGTAAGCTTCGTGTGTATAGCGCTCGCGATTCTTGGCGGTCGTTTTCGCATCAGCACGCCCACCCTCTGGTGCGAGAACAGCACATGCCTCCACCAGCTTCTTGACCAATACCAGATGCTGCTTGGGGTTGTTTGGACCTTTGTCGACCGCGTTTCGAAGCCGTTCCAATTCGGCATGCGTGACCTGCTGAGCAAATGGGTCTACAGAAGCTTGCCGTTGATGTGGAGCACCTCCTTGAGCACCGTCATAGTTCCGTACAGGCGATGGCTTGTTCGGTTGAGGTTGACCTTGCTGCATCAGACCTGGTCGAACTGGTGTCGGATGATGGGGAAGTGCGTCAGGATTACTGCCCTGTCCCGGCTGCTCAGGTGCAGAGCGTTGCTGTGTCAGCGGAACGCCAGTATTCATGCCAGGACGCTCCGCCAGAGCATCTTGTGGTGGGGGAGCGCTTCCAACCCTTTCCAGGCCTGGATCGGACCACACCGTCTGCGCTGTGGGATGGCCGTCGAACCCAGGCCGCTGCGGCGGGTACATCCCTCTTGGCTGGGCGCCATTTGGAGGGAATCGCGGACCGGGACCGGGACCTTGCCGGCCAGGAGGCCCTCTTGCATCATCCAAAGACCGCCTAACAGGCATGTCATTTGCGTAAGGAGCATTAGGGGGCGGCAACGGCGCATCCTGTGGATACATGGCGTTCTGCGGCGGCTGATTCCTGTAAGGGATGTCGTGTTGCCTTTGGCCTCTCGCAGACATCGGCGTAGAACTAGCGCTATTGTTATGGGGATCTGTCATGCCACGTCTGGGTGGGCCTCGCAGTGGCCCTGCCGTACCAGGTCGTGGTCCATACGGATTCTGGGCGTAATGAAGGTCGTGCGCCGACTGCGAAGGTGGCATCGAACTTGGAGGCGCCGTTTGCATTCTCTGCATTGGCGGAGGAGCGGCTGCTGGCGCTTCTTGCGTTTGCTTGTCGGCTGGCTGAATTCGCCTGTGTAGGTTGGAGGTTTGTCCAGGCGCAGCACTGTCGAAATCGGGCATTTCAGCCTCGATCTCTTCCTCTCGAGATGTAGGAGCGCGCTTGATCGCACGCGGTGGAGTAGTATTGTAATGATCGTAGATGTCCTCGAGACTGCCGTGCTGTGCGTGCTCCTCTGGCCAGCGCTTCGCCGATTGCTCGGGCAGGCTCGCGTAACTTCCTTGTGGTATACCGGATTGAGAGTGCTGTGCAAGAGGGCTTGACGGTTGTTGATGCGGTGCAGGTCGCTGGCCTTGCGACGTCGAGGGACGGGGAGGGACATGAGCTGGGCTGAAAGGCTGAGGGTCTGCATAGAGCGGACGCCGTGGAATCTGATTTGTGTCGATTGGAGGTGGGCCACGTTGCTTCGGCAAGCTTTGCGAGGGAGGCGCCTGATTTGGTCGTTCGAAACCTTGCTGATACCGTGGTTCCTGCGCCTGAGAGGGATAACTTGGATCATGCACGTTGGAACGTGGCGGAGACCGTCGGTCGGATTGAGCCTTGGGGGGAGTCTGTCCGGCAGTCATCGGCCACTGGTCGGGATACTCATCTCGTGTCGGAGTTAAGAGACCGTGCGGCGCCTGCGAAAATGTGAGAATCTCGTGCATAACAACGGATCAGAGACAAAACGAGTGTCTTGCGTGTTCGATACAGAAAATACAGCCCACGCTGCTGCAGTTCTTCAGAAACTAGGAAACCAGGTAACACACGTACCTGTCGTTGTTCTTGTGGATGTATGTAAGTTGTTTGCTGTCTTTGCGGAGCGTCTGTGGAATATTGACGATCCAAATCAGGTCTTCGAGGCGGCGATTGAACATCATTGTCGTGTCTGTAGCTGTTTTCTCGCGACGTGGCTGGTCGTTGGCCATTTGATGTTGGTGGCCTTCCATAGCCTTGCTCCACACTGCCTCTCTGGCTTGGTATGCTCGCGCCTCCAGATTTGTCTGACGAACGATCTGATTTCTTGCCGAACACGGGGAACGCGTTGTCAAAGGGTAGAGTTTCTGGAGACGTTGCCGCCTTCTTCATCTTTGCCTTCTCCTGTGCCTTCCACTCCTCCATTGACGTCCTGCCTTTTCCGCTGGCCTGAGGTGGACCGGATGGCTTTTGTGATATCTGTCCGCCTCTGGGATCTTGCGGTGGATACTGTCCGTTCTGCTTAGGGCGTTCACCGTACTGAGCATACGGATCTCTTGGTCGCTCGGCTTGACGCGGTGGGGCATATTGCCCATTTTGCTGCTCATATGGGTCCTTGGACCTCTGCGGTGCGTACCCTCTTTGAGATTGCGCGTCATACCCGTTCTGCTCTTCGTAGCCATTGTGCGGTCTCCTTGCTGGTTCATGATAATTTACGGGCTGCTCGTACGGGTCTCTGGATCTCTGAGGTGGAGGGTGGCCGTTCTGTCGCGGCTGGCCTCTAGGGTCTCCTTGATATGCACCTCGCGCGGGCGGAGGCGGCCCTCTTGACTGCGGACCTGGTCTTGCATGCTGCTGCGGAGGAGGGCCTCGCTGAGGTCTCTGCTGGTATCTCGGATCGTAGCTTCGAGCTTGCTCTTGCTGCCATTGTTGTCCGTCGCCCTGGATCCCGTAGCCGCCTTCGTTGTACATATGCTCTTGCGGTGCGTTCAATTCCTGACTATAGCCGTAATCGTAGCCTCCCGCTCCGCGCTGATGTTGGTGGTAAGGCTGAGTGTTGCCTTGATTATACTGGTCATCATATCCATGGGTACTGTAGGCGGGATTTGAAGCTTGCTGTCGCTGCTCCATATACCCTCGCCGCGGCGGCTCGTAGGCCGAGTTCTGATCATAAGCCATGGTAGAGGAGCGTGGAGAGCGTTCGATCCAATGGCAAGACAACCGCGCTCAATCAACGCATCTCGAAAAGAATGGAGGGCGAGCGAGAGGACAAAGGATATTCTGGGCCTTCGGCGGGGATATTGGTCCGGCTGAGGAGGTACGCTGGTGCTTCTGCTTCGGCGACGGATGTGTAGAGCTCGCTCTTAGCCAAATTACCAATGATTGCAAGGAAGTGGTTTCAGGATGTTGGTGATGATCTGATCGGGCACTTCCGTGGACGGGTCGCGGTCGCAGTCGCAGTCGCAGTCGCAGTCGCAATCGCAGTCGCAGTGTCAAGCGTTCTCAGATCGCGAAGTCCATTGTCGACGGCACATGCACAGTACATGTAGGCAAGACGGTTGTTTTGCGCAGTTTGCAGAGAGGGCGTCCCGTCCAGTCGCACCGGCGCGTACACCAATCACGAGACCCGTCCAACCAGCGGCCCCAGCGCCTCCAGCTTGAGAGGTCCAGAGTGGCTAGTGTCGTCTCAGCCTCAGTGGCGTACTACGCGAATACGAGTGCTCCTTCCCGGTTCCCTGATCTCGTGCTCGGAGGAACAGGCGCGACATGGGACAGGGCAGGCGCGAAGATTCGCTTCCCAGACGCTTCGATTAAGTTCATGTTGCTCCAAACGACTCGAGTGTCACGGTGACATGTCTCTCGCGGTGCATTACAGATCACGTGCTCTCTGTCTTACTCTAGTCCAGCCGATGGTAAGACTGGCTCATACCTTAGGGTATCGTTCAGTCCCGTGCCGTGCCGCTCCGCGAGTTCAGCCTCCCAATTCATTTCCTCGTCGTTTCATCTATCCCAACTTGCTTATCCATGATCGTCTCCAGTCTCTTGCTCACAACCGGTATCTTGCTCTACGCCTTCGCCGGCTGTCAAGCGAGTTCTGCCCAAATCCCACTGACGGAGAGCCAGAAACCGGACACAGAAGATGCCATCTCACCTTTGAACTTCTCTTCTTCGGCACCACTGATATTCCACTCCACCTTCGCATTACTGCAGCAATGGCCCCAGTCGTTCTTCCCGAACGGTCATATAATTGCTCCCTGCACGATCCCCAAAAATACCAATCTATACCATGCTCATCCAAACGCTTCTTTCCCTCCATCCCCCGAATGGTTCGCCTTGGACTCCGCAATGGCTTACTCAATCCTCGGTATGGGCGATGACGCCCACATGCTGACCTTTCGAACCACGAAAGACGTCAAATGCATTCTCTTCGACGGGACCTCTGCAGCTCTTATGGATGATGGGTCAATGGACAGCCAGATGCTGCTTATCCACAACAACTCTGAAAACGTGCTGGGCAATATCCGCTTTGGACGACCGCCAGGAAAGCGTCCGCCAGGAAAGCGTCCGCCATATGGAGATCAGCCGCCGAGAGGACCAGGTGGCAATTGGTCAAATTTCAACCCGTTGCAGCCTGAGTATGACCGTGCTACTGGCCTCTGTGACTTCATCAGAGAGAAGGACCTCGGCGGCCTGGGGTGGGGATATGAGGGAATCGTCAGGATGAATGCGGCTTTCGAAGTCATATGGTGCAACTTTTCGTCGCCTTCTGCTAGGTTGGTGTCTTGGCTCAACGTTTCATCGCCCACCTATGAGGGTTTGGATCGTAGCTGGAGCGCACTGGATAGCAAATTCGACACTACTGACGAGCCAGAACCACCGCCCAGACCACCACGCCCTGGTGGACCGCGAGGAGGCAGGCAAAGCCAGCACCAACCGTTTCTTCCCCGGACTGCGTACGCATGGTTCTATGCAGCTGCCAAGGCATATGGATTCGTTGGCGGTGTGCCCGGACGCGGGGAGGCTAGAGTGAAGATCGACAGCTGCGGCTTGTTCACTTTCTACGACCCATCGTTAGAGCACCAAACCCAAGTGCGGATCCAAAGGGAGCGCGGTCTATTGAATCTTACCGAGGATGGCTACTGGAGCGCACCGAGCGACCAGGAAACGCGGCATCTGGGCCTGCAAAAACTTACGCGTAGGAGAAGATACCAGCGAGCCACGAATGTGAGCGTATCCGATGGATTACGCATGCGACACAATGTGGAAACCTCACTGCGCGACACTCTCAAGAACCACGACCGGACCTGTAGCGGCCTTGATTGGGTCGCAATATCTCAGCAAACCGTTGCAGATTATAGCAGCGAGCTGTATGATCTCAGGAACCTCTTGTCCAACAACACCGATCTCTCAAACGCTACAGATGTGCGCCACTGGCTCATATATCTCCGAGGTGCAGCTCATCAACTAGCAATGCCTTTCTACGAATATCCACTCTACGACAACACATCGCTCAACCAAGCTTTCTCCATCTCCACGGTAGAATCTCAAGAAGCGCTGGAACGCTGCAAAGCTCAACATGCCCCTTTTGCTGCGGGGAACGAGCTCTCCCGAAGCGAACAACTAACACATCAATCGGTCTCTGAAGTGATCTCAGCAATCTGCAACACAACCATCGCTCTATTCCTAGCACTAGAACCAATCTGGCTCGCTAACTTCAACAACATCTCGTCTCCTCCAAGTACCATTCCACAAGACCTTCAAACCCACATACGCCGTACCAAAACTTACCACCTGCAAAGGATTGAAGAACTCATGGCCTGGCTCGGCTGGGCGGAACAATGGACTTCCTGCAACCCTGGCTGTGCTGTTGGACAAGTATGCGCTATTCCTATCTGGCCAGTCATGGGCGTGGGACATTTCTCCGGCGGAAAGTTCGGGTATGAAAGCCCGGAGGAGGCAGAGCAGAGTTTGTTCCACGGGAGGTGTGTGGATGCGCAGCATGTGGGCGGAGAGGAGGTTTGGTAGGATAAGAGAACGGTTTGGGAGCTGCCTACGCCTGCATCTCGTTCCGTTCGAACGCGGCATTTGACATTCTTCCATGATGCGACGACCGGACGACGAGCGTGACAGTTCCTTTCATCAGCGGCAATGCTCCTTTTCCCCACCCTACCGCCTGATCATCTCTCCCAGCCCTTCGGCAACCCAAGCACGCTTTGCAACTCCCCAATCTTCTCCTGTACAAGAGCCTTCCTCCTCCGAAGTATACCGTCAGAACCTTTGAAGGTCTCAGCGTCAAGACTGAAAAATTCTGTGTTATACTCGACAAGCTCTCCCCAGCGCGAGTCAAGCCTGCTGGTTCAAGGCGGTGCCTCTGGTGTGGTGCTGTTGGTGGGAAAGTGAGTGGTAATGGGATGATTTTGCTCTTTAGTGCACCGCTCTGACCCGGAAGATGGTGCATGCTTCTTGGCTTTGTGTGCGAAAATAGAGGATCGAGCTTTCCTTCCAGGCTGTGTATTTGAACTTGGAGCCATTTGTGCGTCGCTAAGTATCTTGACGAACAGGTAGAGTTTCTGCATAGACTGCAAGTTTAGCACGCCATCGTCGCGCTTGTTCTGGGCCTTGACACTTTCCGACTTTGCGAGGAGAGTCTCCAAGCACAGCCGTTCGTGGAGCTTCGATAGCGCCTTTCAACTCCAAAAAAATCACCTGTGTGCTGAAGTTCGCTTGCTTGATCTTCTCCGAGTTCCAGAAGAGTTTGAAGTCCTGCTCGCCTTCATCTGGCGCGCTTTGCGCACGGCAGCCGGGTCCGTGAGGCTGTAACTCGAGGATGTGCTCGATTGCAGTGCAACTAAATCCCACCTCGGCAGTTACATAGTTGACGCCATACATTGGTACGCGTAAAGACCTACCAAGCTTCGTCGTATGGTTGCTCAGCAGGAAAAGCACCAGCTCCGCAGCCTCCTTCGCGGGAGAAAATTGAAGGGCCGATGGACACTCGAGAGGGCAATTGATTGATTTTCTGGTTTCCCTCACCAATCACTCGAAACGAGAGACTTAGAGAGACTGCCATCTAGCTCCATATCAGGTTGACAAGGACGTACTGGCGCTGTTCTTCATCGGAAAGGAGTGCTGGTCCTTAAAGTAGCCGCTTTAGACACCTCTCCGGTCTTGTGGTCCCAAACCTGATCGCCAGAGATCATCGAGTCCCGACGCTTGTGGTCCTCTCGGTGGAGACCCTCCTTCTTGCCTTGCAAATACCGATGATCTCTCGCTTCGCGATGGATTTGTGTTTCAATCTTCCCCTTGAGCATGGTTTCTTGTGAGAGGCAATCGAAGGGCTGTCGCCAGAGTTACGGGTGTAGAACTGTCTTTCCTGGCTAAACGAGCCCTGGCAGTGGTGTGTCGGCCATTTCAAGGCTCGTTTCTGCCGTGTCCTCTGTTCCGTGTGCATGCGCGGCGTCACAATTCTTGTCCGACAATGTGCGCGTGTAATATATTCCTTTTCTCGCGTGTGCAGAATAGTTTTCGTTTTGTTTCGATTCGAGAAATGGAAAACCTGGCAGAACTTTACTATTGGTGCGTCAAGCGCGGCTCAGATGATGATCCGTGCTTTAACTTTCTACTAGCGCGTCTTCACGTGGCTGCTCATCGCGTAGGTGAATGCAATCCACGTCAATTAGTCTTCCTGATTGTCTCTTGCCACTTGAGTTTCTCAAGATTATGCCCCACAGCCCAATTCGACACATCATTCAGCAGCCCCCAAGCCTGTACCATTATGCCGCTGCGATTATACCCAGCCCTGGTGAAACCCTCAAAGTGAGCAAGCGCTGAGCTCGACTTCCACCACGGCGTTTTCCATCAATTGCTGTCCACGTCGGGTCTCGCAGAAAGTCCCCAGTGAGCTCGGAAAGATGCCGTTCAGTCATCTGACCCCGGAGCTTTCTGAGTTCCTTGTCCCTGTATCGCTCTTCAGCTCCATCATGGAAGACAAAGAAATGTTTCAACTACAATTCAGGAATTTCCTCAATCTTTTCAGGATATCAGACTGACCAAGGCCCATTCTGACAATGCTGCTCGACAACACAAAGCCGGTGATTTGCCGGAATGAGCTACTCCGGCGCAGACAGAAACTTCAGCATATTCAGTAGAGAATTTGCAGAGAGATTGGACATATCCCGGAAAACCTCCAGCGTCTCTTCAGCGAAGTCGCCGTCGCCCACGATCATGTTGAAGAAAGACGCGAAGTCGTCACTATTAGCGAAACCATTGCAGATGCGAATAAGATCGCAGATGCCACCAGCACTGTCCTAGAGTGCGAGGAAACAGTGTCGATAAGCAGTCCTTTCAATGTCTGTGGCACGGTCGCCGAAAGCGAAGGTCACTTCGAATCTGGACTCTTACGCACTCTGGGGATCAAAGCTCGTTTGTCGTATGGGCCAGAAGTGAGCGCAATGGCATTCTGAGCATCTCCATTTGTATCCCATGACTGGGCGTTTTGCAGCTCTGCCTGCTCGGATGCACCCGTTCCTTGTGGGTCCCGCCGTCTTTTGGGCGAGTTCAGTGTCGTTAAGGGTTCCGTTGGCCTAGTCGCTTGGGCATCTTCGTCTGCATACCTTGAATGAGCAGCATTTTGCAGTTCTCGCTGCTTGGATATATCGATCCCTTGTTATTCCGCTTGCCTTTTGGGCGTACCTAGTGTCATCAAGTTTTCAACGGACATCGTCCTCGCGCCAGCGGGATAGCGATTCCAGCGATGATTGGGATGATGGCAAGGAGGACGCAGAATTAATTCTTCGTCTAGAACTTCAGTGACCGCTGGCCTGCGGTATCGCTGGCTTCCTGGATTGCCGGGAGATCCTGGGACGTATACCTGCTCTGGCCCCTCGGGCCCGCCGTTTCGCAGACGGAGTACCGCAACTCTGAGTGTGCAATGGAACACGAGTCCGAAAAGCAGAGCCATGGCTTCTTAACTCTCGTGTTCCAGGCGTGCGAAGCCTCTCTATGGACTCTCGCAGAGATATAACCTCTTCCTCATCAAACAGGACTACCACGAAACAGCTGAGACCAGAGATCTCCAACCTTTCTACCAATCGAGGGCGTTCGAAGTCCTCTTCCCAGTCCGCCGCCTGCGAAATTTCTCCAATAGCGAGGAACCGATAGTCCATCTTCTTAATATTTGTGCCGCAGCCAGCTGCAGCGCCAGCTGGATGTACAAGGGAAGAACTTTAGCTGTGCAGAGAAATGTCAGGTGTAAAGTTAGTTTGAATTGTTAACAGGAAAACTGCCGCGGATATGGCTCGACTCCTTCATAGATCACTTGCTTCGTTGAACGTTCTTGGCCCGACTGACCAGGTCGCCTTTGTCCCGAGCAGCATGGCTGGTGCGGGCTGAAGCACAATGACACAGCATATCAATCGACAAGATGTTCTCAAGGCCGCTCGAAGCGAAAGCGATTGATGTGTTATGTGAAGTCGTTTATATGCTTTTTCCGTGGTTAATAGAACTCGAGAGCGCCGGTATACATATTGCATCGATTCTCTTGCTTGAAGCTTCCTGCGCCTCCTCAGGAGTCCTCGAAGAGCCGCTTCATGTTGATTAGGTATCATTGCAGGTTCTTTCAGTCTCACGCGACTCTACACACGTGTCTCGTCGCATCAAACGGCGTGCACGCGTTCGAGTTCGATCGAGCAGCATTGCGGACGGGTTTGTGGTCAAAGGACGTCTGGCGATTCTGTAGCGGTCTCATCGTAGCTGGCGCGTTGTGATAGGCGCGTTCGAAGGCGGCAGCCATGTAATGACTCATGAAATGCGCATCCCGGTGAAGGTGTCAATTGTGTCTACTAGTGTGTGTGGGAGCTCCAGGTGGAGAGGGATAGAGAAATCCACTGAGTGTCTTGCCAAGGCTGCGCTAAGGCTACGGCGGGCGATAGCGGCGCGTGTCAGGTGATGGAGCGTGAACCTCGCAAGGTACACCGCACACACTGCCACACTGTGAGTCTGTGACACAGTATGTCACCTTGGCGACTCTTGGCTACGACCAGGAACCAGGAACCAATCTGCTGTCATCATGGCCATGATTTGCTCTCACCACCCACACCCTCCTTCCCCCTTCTCCCCCTCTCCATCACCGCATCCACCTGGTTGGTGTCTCTTACCACAATCTTCCCTCCTCTCGTTCAAGACCCGCCATTCCGCTCGCTGACCCACCGCCGCTGCCTACCCACGCGCATCGCGAAGACATCGGGCAAGAGCAAGACAATCTGCCAAGCACGCCGCTCCGCCACCTCCCTCCGTCGATTGCGCGTCCCGCCGACCACCTCCATCGCCACTTCCACCGACAGCGACATATCGCACTGCACACTACTAGTATCGTGACGGCCCCCGCTGGCCGCATTCTCCTCAGGCATACATATTCCGCGACAACACAATCATGAAGCCTTCCATGTGGCTCGGCGCCCTGCTGGCAGGCTCCGCCAGCGCTCTCGATCTCGACCTGAACAGCAAGGACTCGATTAGAGAAGCAGCGAAGACGATTGCGACTAAGATGGTCGCTTTCTACCCCGGTGATCATCCGGGCGGAATTCCCGGTCTGCTCGGAGACCCATACTACTGGTGGGAGGCTGGCGCCATGTTTGGCGCATTGGTTGACTACTGGTACTACACTGGGGATACTCAATTTAATGCTATTACAACTGAAGCCTTACTATTCCAAGTCGGGCCGGACAACAACTACATGCCTCCCAATCAGAGTAAATCGCTTGGTAACGATGACCAGGCTTTCTGGGGTATCGCAGCTATGTCTGCGGCGGAGCAGAAGTATCCCAATCCTCCTGAAGACAAGCCGCAATGGCTAGCGCTGGCCCAGGCTGTCTTTAACTCTCAAGCTCTGCGGTGGGATAATGCCTCTTGCGGTGGTGGTCTGAAGTGGCAGATCTTTACTTTCAACAATGGCTACAACTACAAGAACTCGATTTCGAACGGGTGCTTCTTCAATCTTGCCGCGCGTTTAGGAATGTACACGGGCAACTCGACCTACCTCGACTGGGCTGATCGAGCTTGGGACTGGACCAGAAATGTGGGACTGATGACGGATGGATATAATATCTTCGACGGCTCAGATGACAATCTCAATTGCTCAGAGTTTAATCATATCCAGTGGTCCTACAATGCTGGCGTGTTCCTCCTGGGAGCAGGAGTCATGTGGAATATGGTGAGTTCAATCAGACTCTGGTAGACTGGAACGGCTACTGATCAATGCCCTAGACCGCCGACGCTGAGCGAGCCAAGTGGGAGGAGCGTATCAATGGACTCATCAGCTCCGCCACCAAGGTCTTCTTCCAAGATAAAATCATGTACGAAGTCGCGTGCGAGCCTTCTGGCAACTGCAACGTCGACCAGCAGTCCTTCAAGGCGTATCTTTCACGCTGGATGGTTGCAACCACCAAGGTCGCCCCATGGACACATGATACCATTATGCCTTTGATACAGGCCTCAGCGCAAGCCGCAGCGAAGTCTTGCTCAGGAGGCGACGATGGCATAACGTGCGGCACCAAATGGACCACTGGTAAATGGGATGGCGCATATGGTGTCGGACAGCAGATGAACGCACTGGAAGTCATACAGAGCAATCTCATCGATAACGTGCAGGGTCCTGTCGGTAACAAGACCGGAGGTACTTCGAAGGGTAACCCAGCGGCCGGTACAGGAGGCGACGGAAACCCAAGTGCACCACAATCCGTCATCACCACGAGCGATCGTGCGGGCGCCGGTGTCGTCACCGCGCTCGTACTCATTGGTCTTCTGGGGGGTGCCTGGTGGATGGTGATATAAGCATGTATCCTATCTCACTTTCGGCGCCCATGGGGAAATTGTACAGTATAGAACTGGTCGAACAGGGACACTCCTTTATCAGAAGGCCGCACACAAGAACGCCAGCATGGGAAGACATGCACGCAAAGTGAAAGAACGAGCAAACTGGTGGCCAGATGGGGGAGCCAGCACATTGCTTGCTCTCGTCCCTGGAAGTGGCGTTTCATGCACGAAGAAAGAACTTTGGAAAGCTTCGGTGGAGTTTGCAGGAGGGTGGCTGTGGATACCTTCTACTGCTTTAATTAAGATCATTTGACGAAAGGCATCAGTTCCGGTTATGTTGCTGGTGTCATTTGGGTGTGGCTCTTCCATCTGCATACATGTGCTCGCTTCGCTAATCTGCTGATCGAGCCTGTGAAGTCGTGGAGACTTCGATGTTGCAGTGTGCCAGCCCTTCGCTTTCCATGTTTCATGTTTCGCAGCTATATATGTACATTCTCCTGCCATTCCGTTGCTGTTACATGCCCAAAGGCTTGCTAGCAGATTGACCAGTCGGCCTCATGATGTCTCCCTTGCCTCGATGCTGGGAGACTCTGCTTTACTTCTTCCTGCTCTTGACGACCTTTTCAACACGGAGCGTTCGAACTCAATCAACGACCCAAGCAGTATCTGCAGTCTTGCCATCCTCGTCATCCAGGACAATGACCTCTCTATCGTCATCCAAGACAATAACTTCTCCATCCTCAACGCTTTGTGCCTCAGTCTCCTCGATACCGTCCGTCTTCTTCAAAGTCTTCAAACACTCTTTGAAATGGAGCTTCATCACCGTTGAGGCAACGGCATTGCCACACTGTCTGAAGATGGAGGTCATGCATGCTGGGGCAAACTTGTGGTGTGGCCATGGAGGAAAGCCTGCCAACACAGCGAGCTCGGCGCCGTTGAAACTACCACCGCCACCTGGATGCGTGTTCCCATCGCCGCCCGACGTCGTGATGCAAGCTTTGAGGGGCTTGTTTGGGTCATATGGGCCGCCTCCCTTTCCCTTGCCGTATTTTAGCATGTGCGCGGGAATCCTGCGGGCAGGTGGGAGCAGGTTTAGGCGATCCGCAACCGTGACGTAGGGCTTGAGTCCTGGGCCATGTGTGGGCTCTGGAGAGCGTGGTAGAGGCTGGCCTGGGCTGTGAATATGTTAGAAAGTTCCAGGATTGACGAGGCAGGGATATTCTTCTCACCATGCTGCCATCAGTAGTAACCTCTTCCTCTTATGTACGTAGTCCCATTCGTTAAAGCACGAGACTCTCCAGCTAATGCTGTATCCAGCCCAAGTGAACTGGTGGATCAGATTTGCCCACCTGTCATGGTGGCGTGAGAATATGCCTTCTGTTTGCTCCACGGTAACGATCCTGGGTCTGCATTTCTTGACGGCGTCGAGTACCACGTATCCTGCGGCGATGTTTGCCGCGTCATTTTTGCCATCGACCGTATGTGCTGCCGAGTGAGGCTGACAGGGTGGAGATATGTGCAGGACATCCACGTGCATGAACGGTTGTGGCTCCGTCATTGCGAGGAAAGTGAAGATTTCTTCCTTCATAACCTTAGCCTCGGGGAAGTTCTCTTCCAGTGTGCGACACGCATCGCCATCATGGTCCACAACGAAGTTGACACGCAAGCCTGCGAGCGCAGCGCCACGGCTGCATCCTCCAGCACCCGCAAAGAAGTCACCGTAGGTGTATTCATCTGGTGACGAGCCAACGGTATGGACAGGAGAGCCACCGGTACGGATCGGACCACGCGACTTTTTGTTTGGACGATAGCAGATCTCATTGGTAAGGTCGACTTCCGGCACCTTATCTGCATGCCGACCAAATCGACACCTCTTTGCCTCGTCGGAAATTTTGGCGTCTGCATCACTCTCATGCTCGCCGAGAAGCGTCAGCCTGGCTGAAGGCACTCTCCCCTTGCGATCGCGTTTGAGCACGACCAACTTCCATCGACAGACTAGTACGGCTCTGTCCTCCCGCTCGAGGTCGTTAGCATATTCCCGGTAGCCGTGCACTAGGAAGTCGCGGTAGCTATGCGCTGGGAAGTCTTTGTTGGTAAACACAATTTTGCGAGCTTGGATGACCAGATCCAGTGGGCGAATGACGAGCATGCTGTCGCTCAAATCATTGATGTCATCGCATTCGATCTCGAACTGAGCACAAAGCTCGTTCAATTTCTTCGGCAACCAGTTGTTCATCCACCTTGTCCGGCGCAAGAGCATGCCTCTGACGATGATCTTCCCATATACATCCTGAAGAATATCGTGGATACGGAGAAAGTCCGCGTCCTGCAATTCCACGTTCATGCCTGGACGTACTTCCAGGCCACTTGCGGTAGTTGCAGAAGCCAGGCGTTGATAACCGGTAGGAGTACCTGAGAGAGAAGTACTGGCTAGGCGAGTTCTCAACCTTCTAATCTCATCCTGCTCCTCATTTGGCTCATCTGTCTCTTCGTCGTCGCGGTCGTCTTGATCGTCGTCGAGCTCGTCAGAACTGTCGGAGAGGATGTAGGCTGGCGGTAAGTCTTCCTGGTTGAATTCAAATTCATCCACGGCATCTCTAACGTCGAGTTTTCGCTTCGGTGGCCGAGGAGTGGGAGAAGATTTACGCAGCGGAAATGGCAAACTGCTTTGGCGCGCCATCTCGACAGTGTCGACCGATATGGTGATCGTATGGCGCAGGCCTCCTCCAGGGTCTACGTGTGTGGCACTGGTGAGATCTGAAGAGCGGCTGATTTGAGATGTGCAAGGTCGAGGAGTAAGTGAGCGTACAGCGCGCGGATGACCGTGAAGATAGTCAGATTGCCGGTGACAGTGATGATCGGGTTCGACTCGGTTGGAAATTGTCTCCAGCGGAAGAGGTGGTGTCAAGATGGGTCTCAATCTGACCGGGTTACCCGCGTTACGGGTGCAGGTTGCCGCCGGCGATCAGCAGGTGCAACTTGCCAGCGCGCTGTCACTGGGGCAATAGGATGTTGTGCCGGCGGTGTCTCATTGCGAGTGAGAAGAGTGAAAAAGTGCAGTAATGAAACTGTCTTGGTTGTCAATGAAAAAGAGGCGTTGTCGAGTTTCGGAGAAGAGCAAACGAAAAAGCGGGCTAGTCGCTTCGCAGGCGCTCGGACCACCATGGGAGCGACATACATGTGAAAGCTCCTACCAACGTGTAGATGAGCAGAACATCAGTTCTTAGGGTGTGCGAGCTCACTTTCAAGATATCGTGCTATGCTTCCTGTATCTGCGCGAGAATGTGAGCCCATCGTGATGTGTCCGAACGTTTGACTATTTACGAAGACTTCTTTCCACGTCTCTACTGCTCATCGAAGGGATTGTGGCCCATGGGGCACGATGGGCAGCAACACGATGTGTCGCACGCTGGCAAAGCCTTTCCGGTAGTAGAGGCGATGGATTTATCATCGGCTCGCCGCAGCCGTATGATATGTTCTTGTAGCATGTTCTGCATCATTTCCCCGGGAGCAATGTCTGTGGGAAATGTACTGCTAACACAGCGCGAGCAACAAGTGAAGTGCACAGAGGAGGCGCGCCAAAAGTATGGGCCAGCGGGCCAGATGTCGTGGCATCTTGTGCGGCCCCAGTAGTAGCTTTCTGGCAGCGCGGAGAGGCCGGCAAAGCATCTCCAATTTTCAACCTTGGGCAGATTTTTATCTCAGAACATCCGTCCCGTCCCTTCACAATGGACACCTCACCCAACGACCCCGGCCCGCCGTCCTTCCTCCACCACCACATCCCGCCATGAACATCCGCCCGTAGACCCGGCCTCGAGGCTGTGGGAGCATATCCAACAACATTCTCTGCGAACGCGAGCTATCTCATACCATCCCGGCGCATTCTCGTCCGTCGCCCTAGTCGACCACTTGCTGGCGCGAGGTGCAGCATCCGAGGTGAGCATCACGAGCCCCTTGACCGCAACACTCGTGTGATGAGCCAGAGAAATTTTCAAATAGATGTTAGACTTGGGACAAATCTTGACCGGACGATCTCGTTCTGATCCGCGTTCGCTACGCCTGAACTCGCAAGAAGAAACGCTGCGCTTCCACGTGCTAATCGTGCAGTAGACGCAGACCACCGCGCGCACATATCTTGATACCTCAGCCGAAACACACACGCCATGTGCGGCATTCTCGCAGTCATTCTTGCCTCGACATCGGCAGATGCGGCACCCGAGCTTCACCAGGCCCTCTACTATCTCCAGCATCGAGGACAAGATGCCTGCGGAATAGCCACGTGCTCCAAGGGTGGAAAGATCTACCAATGCAAGGGCAATGGCTTGGCCTCCAAGGTGTTCCAGGACGGAAAGAGAGTTGCAGACTTGCCCGGCTACATGGGCCTGGGGCATTTGAGATACCCAACCGCTGGCAGCAGTGCCAATGCTGAAGCCCAGCCGTTCTACGTTAATTCTCCGTATGGCATCTGCTTCACGCACAACGGCAACCTGATCAATGCGCCGGAATTGAAGGAATATCTCGACCAGACTGCACACCGGCATATCAACACCGAGTCTGACAGCGAGCTCATGCTCAACATCTTCGCCGACCAGCTCAATGAGACAGGCAAGGCGCGGATCAACGCCAATGACTGCTTTCGTGCTCTCGAGGGCATGTACCAGAAATGCAAGGGCGGCTGGGCCTGCACGGCTTTGCTCGCTGGATTTGGCTTGATCGGCTTCAGGGACGCATACGGCATCCGGCCTATGGTCCTTGGAGAGAGGGACTCCATTGACGTGGAGGGCGGCAAGGACTACATGATGGCCTCCGAATCCGTTGCGCTCAGTCAAAACGGATACAGCAAGATACGTGACATCAAACCTGGCGAGGCCGTGATCATCGAAAAGGAGAAGGCACCACAGTTCCACCAAGTTTGCGAGCCTCGGGATTACGCGCCCGACATCTTCGAATACGTGTACTTTGCGCGACCCGAAAGCATCATCGACGGCATCTCTGTCTACCGAAGTCGACAGCTGATGGGATATCGACTTGCCGAGACGATCAAAAAGGCGCTTGGACCTGATCAGCTCAAGGAAATCGATTCGGTTATTCCCATCCCCGAAACATCCTTGGTCTCTGCATACGCGGTCAGTAAGCACCTCAAGATCCCTTACTGTCAAGGCTTTGTGAAGAATCGGTACATCTTCCGTACCTTCATCATGCCTTCTCAGCGAGCTAGGCAACGTGGCGTCCGTGCCAAGCTTAACGCGATCCCGATTGAATTCAAAGACAAGAATGTGCTACTCGTCGACGACAGTATCGTGCGTGGTACAACTTCACGCGAGATTGTGCAGATGGCCCGGGAGGCGGGCGCGAAGAAGGTGTTCTTCAGTAGCTGTGCACCTCCCATTACGCATTCGCACATCTACGGCATCGATCTCGCCAGCAGGACCGAGCTGGTCGCACATGGTCGCACAGCAGCAGACATTGCAGAACACATTGGAGCTGAAGGTGTCATCTATCAAGACCTGGAAGATCTGACTTCTGCCTGCGCTCAAGACAGCCCTCGTGATCCGGCAACCCAGCGCTTCGAAGTCGGCGTCTTCTGTGGCAAGTACGTGACGCCCGTCGATGAGCAATACTTCAAACACCTGGAACAGATCCGCGGCGAGACAAAGAAGATGAAGGTCAAGGAAAAGGCTGTACAAGCCGTCGCTGCTGGTACTGCCGGGCCCAAGGAATTGAAGATGGCCGTGAACGGCGTCGACGTCGACGACCACGGAGAAGTCGTTGCTAGGGACAGCGGCTCGGATGGCGAGGGTCGGATGCCCAAGCGGGAGCGGGTCGACCGATTGTCGAGGGGCAACAGCTTCGTCGATCAGAGACGTCCCAATGGTATGGAGGCGGAGAAGCGCGATAGCCAAGATATCGCACTGCATAACCTCAACGACCACGACGGCCATTCATGAGGTATTGAGCTGAAGATCATACGAAGCGATGATCTCTGGGCGAATGACTTGGCGTACGGGTGGCTCGCTATGGAAAAAATCTCGGCGTTGGTAGAGGATGAAGCTCGAAAAGCTCGGCGGCATTCCCTTGATTCGATCCCACTGTATGTAGCTGCGCCCTGTCCAAAGTTTACGTGTGCATTGAAAAGTTCGGATTCGTGCCTGTCGCAGAGACTTGATTTCTTGATGTTGTTTTGAGACTACTGGGGCTCCGCGCCACCATGCCTGTTTTCTCTCCCCTTCTACATGACCACCCACACCTGCACAAACAAATGATGATTTTTTCGCCGCCTTCCGCTCCTAACGCTATGCACGCATAGCCTTTCCGTCATGATGAAAATCCGAGGGCCACAGAGAACGCCTCCTAAGATGCAATTTGAGAAATGCCACAACTCCCCAGACCATCCTGTCTGTGCCTTCCAATCTGTCCTCTATTCATACCAGCAATGACGTACGGGTTAAAGTGCCTCCTCTTCGTCCTGCCAATCCCACACCGTTCGCAAGAACTGCGTCATGTCGACACGTTTCGTCTTCATCTCGACCATCCAGGGATGTTTGGTGATGTGCCAGGGTGTTGCTCTCCGGTTGGGATCCTTTTCGAGACTGTGATTGTGTTAGCGAAAAATGGTTTGCATGGTAGGCAATATCTCAACACTTACCAGCATTCAATGAAGTATTTGAAATTCTCACTCCATTTGAGCTTGTTCTCCGGCTCGTCTTTTAGTTTCGGAATGGGTTGCCGGACGATGTAGGTGAGAAGATCGATGAGACCAGCTCGAGGGTTCATCTCAGTACCGTCGGCGGGGAACGGGAAGCGATGCTGTGCCACTTCCAGGAGCGTCACACCCAGACTCCACACGTCACTCGTGATGGTATAGCTTTGTCCAGTGATACGCTCGGGTGCCATATAGTAGCTTGTTCCAATGAAAGTATTCGCGTCGCCCTTGGTGCCGAATTCTCCACTCACACCAAAGTCGCAGAGCTTGACCTGTCCTTTCCGGGTCAGGAGGATATTAGAAGGCTTGATATCGCGATGGATGATTCGGTGGCCGTGTAGGTATGTCAGACCGTTCAGTACGCCTTCTGCCACTTTGCCGAGCACCTTTTCGCCAGTCCGACCACCCAGCTTCTTCACCTCTCGGTACACGCTGTCAAGTGAGCCGCCCTCGCAGAACTCCATACTAATGCCTATTGTTCCAGCTGTGTCGTCCATGAATGCACCATAGTACTGGCAGATGTGTTCTGATGCGCAAGATTTGTTGAAAGAGAGCTCACGAACAATCTGTTTCTTCACGTCGGGGTTGGGGTCTGTTGTGATGATCTGCGTACTCTGTTAGCCCGGGCGTCCATGATGGGTACTACTATACCGACCTTCAACGCAAACACGGTCTTGCCTCCTTTCAATACGCATCGTGTCACTGCACCACCAGCACCTTCGCCTAAGCTGCCAAGTTCTACAATGCGACCCTCCTTCTTCGCAGCCTTCCAGCCCGCATCATCGAGATCTTCTACATCAAGTGGCCGACCCTTTTCCAGACTCAGTTTCTCGAGATCAGGGAGTATGCCCTGCATGCTGTTCTCTCTTTCCATACCCACACCTCCTGAGTGAGCCGAGCTACTGCTATACAGTGAGCCGGTCGCTGATTGAGGGTCTTTGTCGCTGCGCAGCATCTCGACGAAGTTGTAGGCAGAATATGAAGAGGTGGTTGACACGGAGCCATTCTGCGTGGTATTGGCACCGAAACTGTTTGTGCGGCTATGTGCCGAATCGTCACTACTGCCCCCACTGCCAGATATTTGTAGAGGAGGTCCCCTCCGCCTATGCTGCGCGTTCTCTTGAGGGGTGTGTGCTGTCCCCATTGGCGTCGCTAGACTCAGTTTCGGAGGCTGTTGGCGGGGAATGGAGAGAGGAGGCATGGCAGGGTTCTCGGACATGGGAGGTGCGGCATTGCTGTGGACGGGACGCTGACTTGGGGATGCAGGTATCGCCAGACCGAGCCGTGGCACCTTGCCAGACTGCTGGCGGTTGGCACCCGGAATGGGCGGACGTAGCAAGGGCGCGGGCGACGCCATGTTGGAGCGATCGGGAGGGTCGAGGGCGGGGTGATTGTCGGCCACGATGGGCAACGAGCACCGGAGGCAATTCAAGAGGTGCCGCGAGCACCTCTTGATAGCCTGCAACAGCGATTCAGCTGGGCAAGAAGTGGGTGGTACACGGGGACGTGTAGCTCCGCTGTGTGGGAGCGGAAGGGCGGTGATGCAGCGGGATGGTATGATGGTGGACTGGTGACGTTCCGATGCAGTTGAAACGAGCGGGGAGCGAGGCGTTTCGACGGCGGACGACGGACGACTTGGTTGGAGTACCGCGAGATGGAGAGTGGAGGGATGAGCCGCGGTAGTGTGTGAGTGAGAGAAGTGAAGTGAAGTGAAGTGAGGTGAGGTGAGGTGGGGTGGGGTGGATTCTCTCTGTGTCAGCAGTGATAGTGATGGTAGGTGGTGACTCCGATCCCAAAGTCAGCCCGGGCAAGCGCCGCCTGATCTCCTCCTTCTGTGTTCGCCTTCTGTGCCTCCCACTCACACGCTCTTTCCCAGGCCACTGCAGGCACGAGCATGAAATGCGGACGACTCGGGAAGGTGGGACGGTGGTACGAGTCGCTCTCCAACTAGCCGCTCACCCTCACGCTCACGCTCACGCTCACCCTCACCACTACTGCACCAACACCACATGGAAAACGGCCCCCGCCGGATCTGCTGAAACGCGCGCTCTGACCACGGCCCCTCACATTGGTGCGTTACAGCGTGCGGTCTGGTATGCTGTTGGCTGGCGCTGCCTCCAACATCCCATCCACACCCACAGCATCCACCATCTCTTGCATCTGTCATCTGTGATCGCCGGCCTGCAGCGATCGGCAGGAGGCCTTCACACAGCTCATGCACCTGTACTCTAGTAGACCGCGACACGTGCTGGTCTGCGAGACTCCGACGACAGACCTCTACCGACCGGCGGACATTGCCTGAATCAGCGCCCCCGCCAAGTTGGATGTTGATGATGCACGACCTGGATGCACGCTGCACACTGCATCCACTTCCTGCCTTGCTGCTCAGGCGGCCTACCATCTACCATGCCATGCTCAGACTGCCACCATCCGCAGCCAGCCGGACATGATCATCACTTCATCCCACGAGCAGGCTGGAGCAGGCATCCGCGGCGTACCGTTGTTGGCGGCATTCACTTTGAAAATCAAATTCCTCCCTTCCGTCTCCCACGGACCCGTCAACACCGAGTCTTCATGCTGACAGCACAGTCAAACACCTCACATACAAGACCACTGGTCATGCGCCGCTACTTGGGTAACCTGTGACCATCCACGCCTTGCCCACGCCCATCATATGAGCAAGTCATTTGGGACCTTACCTGCATGCACACATGCATGGCTCAAACGCAAATGCAATCGAACACATACGTCGCCGGAAGAGAGCCGCCCGTCTTCAGACTTTGTCTATCTACACTCTGCTTGTGACATTCTGGCTGGCTCTCGGCGAGCTCTCTTCCGAGCTGGCAAATGAAGGCCTCCTCATGTTCGACATCATGACCCTTGTCACATGCTACCAATTTGCTTTGCATTACAATGACTGTCTGCAGCACATTGACCTCACATCATCTGGCACCACTTTGCCATGATGGACGACGGGAACACTCACCATTTCACAAGATTGAATACGACTTTCGGCACTTGAAATCTGGCGCATGAACAAATATTTGCTCGAAGTATGTGACGACCTCTGATTGCACTCCTAGAGCATTTCTAAGCGCCATGCAAGATTTTTTATCCAGTCGCGTCCTCGTTGACGACAGGTTTTGTGCCATAGTCTGAAGGACTGCAAGCTTCTCGCTCAGCGCGGCTACCACCTCTCCCTAGTCTTCAGCAGGTCCTTGCTCGGCTTGCAGTATTCTAATCTCGTAGTTGCTAACCTCAGCCTCGACCTGGCGCTGGAACTCTTCAATTTCGAACTCTTACTTCTCTTCGCGGCGCTTTTCCTTGGCCACGCCTCGTTGGAAGTTGATGGCTTCCTGGATCTTAGCTGAGAGATCCAACTTCATGAGGAGAGCCGTCACCTCCTGAACACCATCGAAGGCTGATATCATCCGACACGGTCCAGCTGTATAGTCTTCATCGGCTTCGCCATCCATCGCCACATATCGCGCATCACGTAACGCTTGCTTCTCCACGAATTCGGCGACTGTTACACGTTCAGTGGCCCCTTCTTGTGCCGTTGGAGACTCTTCTTGGCCCAGACCATGCATGCATGCCTCCGTGGCTAAGTCTGGCTTGGGCTCTCGAAGATTCTGTTCCTCTTCATCCTCGGTCTCGGCCGGATGTGGTTTTGATGAGGCAGATGCCTGGTTCTCTTAGTAAACGGCCTCTATCGCAGCCGCTGGCAATGTTCCGGTATTCGCCTTTTCGAACCATTCCCTCGAAGAACGTAAGAGTCCTGGGAGTATCTCGCGTTTTAAGACTTTTGCTTGCGGCCTTCTCAGGAGCGCTATGGCTACCGAATCTATAGAGATACTCGCTGGCAGCGTTTTAACGTTTATTAGAAACTATGTGCAAAAGGTACGTTGATTGAAGGCTTACTACTACATTCCAGAGAATCGCGTCGCAGTATAAAGTCGCCTGATCCGGGGTTCCGAAACCTTTGTCTATGTCTAATTACTCTGCGACAACTACCCCACCTTACGTTCCACCGTTGTTGATCATTATGAGCTCGACAATTCCTGTCCTTTCTCAATTCATAATATGATGTCACGTGACTATCAACTGATTGTGTCGTCCGTGCGTCCGTCCGTGCACTCTCCATCGACGGGATGGCAATTTTGATCGTGACAACTTTGAAACTAGTCCATTCATGTTCATAAACTACTCTGGACATGCGCCCGACACGTCTCACGGAATTCCTCAATCTCCTCTCGATAAGTACCCCAATCGACACAGCTCAGACTATCACCAATCTCTACCTCTCTGCAATCCCATTCATCGACCTCGACACTAATCTCGAAATCTCCATGAACCGGCAGCATGTCTTCCACCAGCTTCTCCAGCCAGTCGTCTACAGCCGGGACGGCACGTTCTTTCGCTGCCACGGGATCGATTTCCATGCTTGCGGGATAGCCGCCTGGATTGCTGAAGTCGTCGCCGTAGTCTGAAGACTCCCAACCGGGGATGTGCTTGATCCCGGCTGCTTTGGCGGCTTTCTTGGCTTGTTTCAAGGCTTCTTCGGCGGTGATCAGGTTGCGCGTGATCTCTCTGAAGTTTTCGACCCAGTGGACGTCGAAGTCTTCCTGCGAGGTGTAGTAAGTCTCTTCACCTCTCATTTCGGCTTCGTTGTTGAGGATTGCGTCCCGTTCACGACTGACTTCTTTGCTGTCGAATTGCTCCTGCATAATTGTGACGTGTTGCAGTGCTTGCTGGAGTGTTTCCGCCATTCGTGCTCTTCCCAGATTTTCTGCTTCTTCTTCTGGTGTCGGTTTAGGGACTTGTCGGTGGAGATAGTCTCGGCTAGTGTCTAGCTCTGGAAGCTCAGGACTGTATCCTCCACGGATCATCTCCTCTGGCTCTTGCATATCCATGAGCGTGGCCTTATACTGCTCCTGAAGATCGAATTGCTCGACGGGAAGGTCGTCTTCTTCGTCGGGGTTCAAGAGCGCACACTCTACGAACGCCTCTTCGAGGTTGGCGTTGACTTCTTGCTGGATCTTGCGATGCAGCTGTGCTTGGAAACGGAGGTCGGCTTCCAACTGGTCCTTCCTACGCTCCATATGCGAGCACATACGCTCCAAGACCTCAACCTCTTCCTTCAGCTTGGCTGCGAGCTCTCGATCCGGCTCCTCATCAGGATCATTGGGGCTCTCTGCGATCTTGATGCGAGTGGTATGACTAGTAATCTCCCGCTTGACCTTGAGTCGGAACTTCCGTATCTCCTTGACTTGCTGAGTGACTTGCCGTTCCTCTCGCATGAACTGTCTTTGATTCGCCACCACCTCTCGGATCGAAAGTGAAAGACTGTGCGTCAACAGTAGCGCAGCACATGGCTGGACACCGTCATCTCCAATGACGAAACGAGTTGGTCCTTTCGTGTAGTCATCGGGGTCCTCATCCTGGAAGCGTGCGTAATTTATATCTCTAAGCGTTTGCTCATCTGGTGCTAGCGCCTCTGGAGAGTTGGTGTCGTTCTGAAAGGCCTCGCCAAATTGACTGTCCTGGCCGATGTGCCATTCGTCAGACACGAGATCGACATGAGAGATCTGGTCCAACCCATCGCACGGAGCGACGTTTGGCTGGCTTTCCTCGTCAATAGATTGTGGCTTTGGCTCAGCCTGGAAGAATTTGGAGAAGTTTTCGCGAATCGTTTTCCGGAAAAGGACTGCCTGCAGTCTTTGAGCAAGAGTAATGGATACCGGATCCATACTTGGGAAAAGGTGCTGTTGTGTAAGGCGTATGGAATGTCGAAGTCCGGTAGACCCAGTCGAGGTGTTCTTGCTATAGTTCAGGCCGGGGGGAAAAGTTAGGCTGACAAAGGATTGGAAGGGAAATGTGCAATTTCCAAGACCTTTATCTTTGATTGTAAACTTTCTTTGTTAGTGTCGTGGTTTTGAGGTTTTTGACATTGTCTCGACGCCTCGGAGCGAGGCTTGGGTCTAATTCAGGAACAGGAGTCAAATACCAAGGATCGCTTTGAAGGACTCGGTCCACTCAAAGCTATGTGCCCGCGGTCTTGAACGACTCTTTCTGCAATCCCAATTCCTCACTGTCATCTTCTGATACCTCTCCCTCCAGCGAGTAACAGCAGGTCTGTTCCATTTGTTGATCTTTTCTCCGCAAAATTGTCAGCTTCCTCGAAATCATGCCTCTGCTCAACAGCAAAGTCACTGGCAACGGTGCGCGGTCAGTCGGCAAATCTGTATCATTTGCCCCATCGCCTCAGACGCAGCATGCTCCAGCGAAGTCTGCATGGGCTCAAGGTCCTCCAGGAAGCGGCTTCAGCGGTGCCAGCTCAACCTACTCCCGTGTGGAAGTAACAGCTACAGCTACTTCAGCTCAGGCTCCCACGTACGTCCCGCCTCAGAAGAAAAGCGGTGCTCAGTCCACCGCGTCTTCGATGAACCGAGCAGCAGCAACGATGCAAAGTATGAGCCTCAATGTGCCTTCTAATGGGACACTCAAGGTCCAAGATCCATCAGTGGCGCCTCTGCCGTCTATTGCTCCCTCAATGGTGACATCTTTCAAGCCATATGCCGGAAGTCGCTTTTCCACTCCAAGGGCGGATCAGAACGATAAGCGGCGAAAGTGGATCAAGAATGCCGTTTGCGTGAAATCACCCTGGGTACGGAACACTTTCCAGAAGGGCCATGTTATCTCCTTACCATTCCATGTTCCGAACATGAATGAGAATTGCGACCCTAACGACAAAGGGTTGACCATCAACCAGAACTTTGATGGCGGCATCTTCACCAAGCGCAGGATGATGGTTGTTCTGTTCAAGTATGCGGAGCTGATGTACTGTTTGCCTCTTTACTCTTTCACAGGTCGAGGTATCTTGTCTCGACGGCCCGAAATTGTCCATGAGTACACCCAGCTCATGGACGAAAAGCATCGCAAAGGATTCAGGAAGCTGGGTCAACACGAGCCGGTGGAGTTCAAGCACAAGTCTTCTGACAGCAGCTTGTTACCCGATACGGTGATTCATATAACCGGTGGGCTATCCGTCAATTGGGAAGAAGACATCCATAAGGTGGGGCGTATCACGGAAAACGGTTACGAAAAGTTGGTGACTCTTTGGCATGAACTCAACGAGCAGGCAGAAGCAGAGTCGACTGACTGGAGGCTCGATCTGTAAACCATGAAAGCGATCATTCCACGGAGATATGGATAGGGGATGATGCGCAGCCTTGCGCTAGCACGGTCTCGGTCAGCTTTTGAAATGAACACTGTTTGGATTTGATCAATGCCATAGACTGCATTCGCTTCAGCAATAGATGTCTCTTCAAGCGTTCTTGACTGTGTTTAAGCGCCCAATTCATATGGTGCCATCGATAAGCAACTGGTCTCCATAGGTGGAGCCATATCCGCCAACAAAGTAGTCCGTGGTTTGGAATCTTGGAGTAGGAGGCTGAGGCCAGTGATCCAACACAACGGGATCGCCAGTCAAAGTGAAATTCACCATCGCCAGTGGCTGTGTGTCAATGAGTAGAGCATAGTCTCCCGGATACAGAACTGTATTGCCCATGCCGTCAACCCTCGCCAGACTTCCGAGCGTCAGGTTCAACGCAGCTGTCTGTGTCGAGCCAGCTGTGATGTTATGCAGTCTCTGGTAGGATACGAGTCGCTTGTTAGGATATGGAGCAGGGCCATGCTGTCCAGCGAGGAAACCGAGAGTGACATAGTCACTTTGCACAGAGCCAGTATTCTTGACGGCGACGTTGAACGTCTTGAATGCGCATCGGTCTTTGTAGGCTTCGGTGCAGTTGCCGATCAGAGAGCTAGTGCTGTACGGAGAGCTGGATGAGTTGGAGGAGCCGAGGCTGGCGGTGAAGTTGGTGTAGTGGAGACCGTATCCGAACTCGTAGATAGGCTTGCCTTGGTACCATATGTAAGTGCGACCCGGTGAGCCTGACGTAGCATTAGGCCGAAGAGTCATGTCTGTCATTGGGACCTTTGCAATGTAGTCTGCGGGATACTGTGTCGTTGGCAAGCGCCCAGCTGGAGCGGATTTGCCCTGGATGATGTCAAAGAGAGCACTACCCCCGTCTTGTCCTGGATATCCTCCCCACAACAGAGCGCTGATGTTTGGATTGTTCGCAATCGGAGAGCTGTCCAATTGACCACCGCCCATCTGCAAAACAATGACAGGCTTGCCGTACATCGCTAATTGGCCAATGACATCGAGTTGAGCACCAGTCCAGGCAATGCTGACACGGTCCATGCCCTCTGCTTCAACCGAATTGTCAAGACCTCCTGCATAGACAATGACGTCCGACTGATTCGCAGCGTTCCAGATGTGAAGCCAATTGTCCGTTGTGGGATCCCCTTGACCACCGGGGTATGGAGCGAAGTTGACCGTGGCCCCGGTCTGCTGGGCCGCATACAAAGGCGAGTGGTAATAAGGCGGGATGCCGTCGTAGTTGCCCAGCATCTGGTCCGTTGCGTTTGCCCAGTCACCGATCAAGGCGAGCTTGGTACCGTTATCGATCTTGAGAGGAAGAAGTCCATCGTTCTTCAGAAGCGTTATTCCCTCAACAGCAGCCTTCTTGGCAAGCTGCTGAGCATATGGAGTCGAAACATCCGCCCAGGTCAGATTGCGATAGGGCACAGCCATGCCATCGAAATAGCCCAGACGGACCAAAGAAGAGTATTGTCGAATGAGTGCAGTGTCGAGATCCGTCGAGTTGATTAAACCCTGCTCCAAGGCAGCTGGAAGATGCTCTTGGTAATAAGTACCACAGTTAACATCAGTGCCAGCCTTCAATGACAGAGCTGCTGCTTCCTCCCGGGTCTTGCCATAGCCATGAGGGAGGAAAACGTTTTGCACAGCATCGCAATCCGATGTCACCCATTGTTGCTCAGAAGTCCAATTCCAGTGCTCTCGGAGGACGGTCTGGAGCAAGTACGGGTCTGCGCAGGTCGGCACTCCATTGAGTGAGTTATAACTGCACATGAAGGCTCCAACGTTAGAGTCTCGAGCACAACTCTGGAATGGCGGCATGTAGTATTCCACGAGATCTTGTGGGTTGACATGAGCATCCCATTGATATCTGAAATTGCCGTTCCAGCTTTCCATATCGTAGGCGACGAAGTGCTTGCAAGTCGCAACGACTCTCTTATACTTGTCGTCTGGGCTGCCTTGCAATCCTTCGATGAGAGAGTATACGTAACTCGAGAGATGGTACGGGTCCTCGCCAGGAGTTTCTTGGCCTCGACCCCATCGGCTATCTTTGAATGGGTTGATATTCGGCGTCCAGAAGTCAAGTCCGGCGCGATCGTCATTGTTGAATGCTCTTGCTTCGGTGCTGATAACCGTTGCAACATCTCGGATGAGATCGTCGTCAAAGGCTGCTCCCATCAGGATCGGCTGCGGGAAAGAGGTCGCATATCGAAAAGAACCAGAGTCGGAGAAGTTGACACCCGGACTGCTTGCCACTCCGTGAAGTGCTTCTTGCCACCAAGTATAAGCTGGAAGGCCAAGTCGGGGAACGCCTGGTGAGTCGCTTCCAGTGTTGTTCAGCTTCTCTTGCAGGGTCAATGCATTGATCAATGCTCTCGCCCTGGTCAGTGGATCGGCCGAGGTATTGCAGACGGTATTATTCTTTAACGGCCCATTTTGGCAGTCCGGAAAGCCTCGCCCTGCCAATTGAGCGGCTGAATGGACAGCAAGCGCCAACAAAGACGTAAACAGAAGAGCAGCCATGTTGATGGCCGTGGGTGTCTTACGAGCAAGGAAGAGTGGTGTAGAACAGGACTCACGAAAGCATGACTTGCCTGTTCATATACCGCACGGAATCCAGAGTGACGTCGGGCTCTGGGCAGCCGAATTAGCCATTGTAAGGCAAAAGAGTATGTCCACGGGTCGAGATGTCCCATGTGAGCCTATTCATCGTCGTGATGAGCCGATGCCAGCATTGTCAGGTACGGTGCCTGTGCCTCTTCTTGTCGTGCTGCTCTCTCGCATGACGCCCCGCCGGGTAAATTGGCGGCATTCATCCGGGCGTGCGGCAGATAGATCGGGGGCAGAGGCCGTGGCTGTCTTCGCTAGTCTCATGAAGAGCGGCAACATCCAAATTGCATTTCGCGATTGGTGTCGTGCTGAGAGAACAAATGAGATGGATGGAAAGAAGAAAGAGAGGAAAGTCGACGCTTCAAGACATAGTGAGACACGCTCACCCGGTTCGCGCTAAGGATGGTCTGTGCACACTGCGCTAACTCTGTTACCTACCTTCCGTAGAGCTACCTAAGGTATACTTTCTTTCCCTTGACAACTTCCAGGTTTGCTAACTTTTCAATGGAGAAGTGAGCTCCAAACGGCAGCAATTGTCGGTACCGGGGCTAGCTCAATCCTAGGAGATAGGTTCGTGACCGGTATGTATGTTGGCGGCTTGTCAATGATACTTCCGATGGTGTGTAGCACTCACTAGAGGCCCGTAACTCATTGCTGGTAACGACTCCAGTATAACGCGGAAGTTTCGCCTCCCAAAGTGCGTGGTGCACTCGTTGGATTGCAGCAATTGGCTATCACAACAGGCATGATGATCTCCTTCTGGATTGATCATCAATATATTAGAGACCTTCTTATTACACGAGCGGACCTTGGCTACGACAGACTGTGGCACAAATTACATCGTCGGACCGGTTACTCCGGATATGTTGTATGTTGTCTCTCTTCTCTAACAGGGACACACCTGTTTCTCGGCCTCTTGACATTCCTGGGTGCCTTCTTCATTCTCCGGTTCTTCCCATACACCAAAGGCCTCTCGCTCGAGGAATCGGACGTCTTGTTCGGAAGCGTTGGATACGCACAAGCTGATGCAGAACGCATGCGCGAGATCCACCGCGAGATCGGACCTGAAGAGGTTGTGCGCATCGGTAGCGTTGCGGAGCCAAAAGCCGTGAGCATTGCCGAGAAGACGGAGTTGAACCACCAGGTTTTCAGAACTGTCTGAGAAACAGCTCAACGCTTCAAACGCATCGATTTGCACTCCAGGTGCTTCTTGATCTCGAAACCGCACGAGCAAGCCTACACTGTACAGATGAACATGGCGTCTCGATCACCATTCTAGGCCAGAATGTTCCTTCTTGAACTTGGTACAATGTATAAAGCGAGTGCCTGAGCACTTCTCAAGTGTACTTTATAGTCACATCCTCTCGTAGCATCCTGTCCTAATCTTGATTCTGCGCCAGTTCCTCCATGGCCATCACACCCTGCTCCAATTCCCGTATCCTCTGCCCGACCCTTCTCCTCACCTCATCCGCCAATTGCTGATCCTCTCCATGTACCACGGCCGTAAATGCCTCCTGCACTCTAGTCAATTCTTCCCTAGCAGTTTTCCGGTCTTCCTCGGCATAGACTGTCGCCCTCTCGGTCTCCTCCATAGCAATTTCGAATTCATCCTGCGCGGTCGCATACAGTTCCGTGATCTCTTCAATCTTTTCGTCCGCGATGGATTTGGAGGAGAGCCAGCGGATTGTTTGAAACGGCACGTGAGAGGCGAACCTCGATGTGGAGGTGGGTGTTCGGTATCGTTGTGGTCGTGTAAGGGTTTGAATGGTGCGTCTTGAGGGTGCGGATTGGCGCAGAACGCCGGTGAGAGCGGCTCTTGGTATCATCTTGACCATTTGTATGTTTGTGTGATTTGTTTGCGACCAAGGACAATTTGGTTCACAATGCGCTTGAATGCTTCGAGAACGGGGTTGAAGCTTCAATCACTGACGTCGGCAACTACGTTGGGCTAAGCTTAGGCAGGTGCGACGGACCGAGACCGAGACTCGTAGGGCTGACTTTGTTCTCCGTGACAATACACCAACACCTTCTTCTTGAGTCGGCCATCAACTTCTCCGGGAGCGTTGAACATGTGCCTCACCGCGCTCTGAAGACGATGCCACTAGCAATATACCACCGAATTCCACTCTCACACACCAGTCGCAAGCGCCGGCTTAGAATGCTGGAGTCTCCTTGAAACGCCACTGGTGATGGGATTTCTGAGTATCGCCATATTCATCCTCTCAGCAGTCTTCCTGGCCTACACATATCCAGAAATGTTCAGGAATATATTCCCATCGTGGCTCAGCCCCGCACAGCAGCAAGAAGCGCCAGGGGAATCGAACCAGAAGTCTACGGACGAAGGCAACACAGCGTCTTCGCCTGAAATCCACCTTGAAGCGGGAGACACAGACGGAGACAGCACGCCCAAAGCGGGGCCACAAGATGTCAGTCATGAGGTACCGAGTCTCACACTTAGTGGTAACGAGACGCCCGAGGAGGATTCTGAGCCTGCTGTCCCTTCCTTTCCGGCCGCGAACAGCGCACAGCGAGCATCAGCCGCCATGCTGCCTCCGCCAAGACCGTCCGCAGCGAATGGATCAGGTCTTATGCCACCACCAGCGCGGCCTTCTCCAGCGCCAAGGCCAAGTGCGGCAGCATCTCTCCGCGTACCGTCCAACGGTCCTCTCCCGAATCGCGGCCCACCAGCTGGCAGCCAACAGCGAGTATCCTCCAGTCTCTCACCCAACACCACCGTCAAAACGCCCAATGCACGCGGCAAAGTCTTGCTTTCACCCGGCCATTCGCCCATGGACTGGGCCGCTCTGACTCGCAAGGGCAATCTCAGCGGCGTGGAGACTTTCCAGCGCGTAACGCCATCTCAGCTCAAAGCTATGACTGGAAGGAAAGGCAAAGCTGCTTGGAGCAGTTGGCAGGGCAAAGTCTACAACATCACGCCCTACCTTCCTTTCCACCCCGGCGGCGAGGCAGAGCTGATGAAAGCAGCCGGGAGAGATGGCACAAAGCTTTTCAATGAAGTCCACCCGTGGGTGAATTGGGAGAACATGCTGGAGACATGCCTAGTCGGCATTCTTGTGCCCGAAGACTATGGAAAATCGTCGCTGGAGGACATGGACTGAGATCCAATCTTGCTAATACACTAAATGAAGCTGGAGTCTTCATGCCTCCCTGATGGCGCATCAAATTCGAGTCTTGGGTCATTCTCATCCCTCATCATAATTCGTTTCTTATTAAACATACGGTCAGCTTTCGGCCTTCATCCCACGCAAGCGATGGGCTGGTGCTTCGCAACGCTCAATCACACAGGGCATTGGAATCCTCAAGCCGACCCCAAAAATCTCCTTAGGCAGAGCGCACCGCAGCATCCAGACTCGCAATAGCACTGCTCAATCCTGCGGACCGTGCGCTGTACTCGCTCTCCTTATTAGGTGTCGGTCCACAAGGCACTTCATCAACCTCGCAAACTGGATCCTCCGGCGGAAGCTCTCCGGTCTGGCATTACCTTCCCAGGTAATCAGTCGTACATTTGCTTGGCGAAGATCGTGTGCAATGACCTGGCGACCGTAAGGTCAGCATCATACATCGGAGTCGGATCGGGGAGTTCGCAGAATTTCGGGACTTCACCTCCATCCTCTTCCTGTTCGTCGTCTTCAATACCAATGCATCGACGCCAATTCCGTCTCACATTATTTGCTGCCACCTCGAAAGTGTCGAATGCGTTGATTAGACGTGTGTCTGCAGGTGAGAAGGCCCGACATGGTACGCGATAAGGCAGAGACCAGGTCGCTCTTTCCTCTTCCAGCGTCCGGGACTATCCAACCACTCACGGCGCAGGCAATGCTTTCTGTCAGCGCGATGCCCTGTGAAACCTGGTAAAGTCAATTCGGTGCCGGAAAGTTCATCTGTTCAGTTCATCTGTTCACGCCACCTTTCACAACTTTCTCCTCCTACACGTCCATCACTACCGAATCTCAATCAACCGCAATGGCTCCACCTGGCCGGACCGGCAAGCAGCGCACCATCAAGAATCCGAGCAAACAGCAGCTCAGATGGACCTTCGAAATGAGAGAGACCGTCTTCCTGCTTTATACGGACTTGCAACTCACATCCCAGCAGCGTGAGCAGGTCTTTACCACGATCTTCAAACAGCATCTCGAGCAATGCGGCTTCCAAGATCAGGTCTTGGGTCAGCGACTTTCAGCCCAGTATGGCGAGCGTGAGAAAGGCAGCAAAGACTGGGTCAAGATTACTGCCACGACTAGACCGCCGGTGGATCAGGCCGAAAGGAACGCTCGACGGCACCAAATTCAAGAGACGGCACGCTCGCTCGGATTGCTTAGCAACCAGCAACAAACGATGAGCCCACTGGAGACTCCGACGCGATCTGATCCCTCGTCTTTCAGCCATCACGGACTCGCCATGGCCGACGGTGAGGACGAAGATGTCATTTTTGTGTCTCCTAACGGCAGACGCACAGGTCCGCCTAGACAGGCACGCATGGTGTCGACTCCAACACCACTTAGCAAGCGACCTGCTGTAGCGACCTGGGACCCGTCTGCCTCTGACGGAGAGGAACATACTCCCCCTTCGCAGAAGCACCGTAAGACATCGAGAGTGACTAAGGTCAGGGTGTTGCCAACGCCCCTAGGCCAAGATGGACGTCGAAAATCGCGGAAGCCTTCGACTCCCACATCAACTCCTCGAAGCAAGCGAACGGAACTTCTGGCATATCAGCGCCCGGACGAGTCGACTATAATGCTTACGGAGGCCGAATATGAGAACATCGAGACTCAACTTCGTGCGCCTTCGGAGCATGCAATTCGTCCACCACTGCCAGCTCTCCTTTTCCGGTACTGGAGCTACAATCCCGCTTGCGACCGTGATAGTCACCGTGGCTTCACCGCCCGTCTGTACTACAAGTCTAATGTCGCACCTTACCAGCGACCTCCATCGGCTGAGGGAGTAGACATCGTTCATATATATAATGGAAGTATAATGTCGTTAGTAATGAGACTTGGCTAATAAGCTGCAGCATATGAATCGAAACATGGAGAAATCGCCGTTTATCAGTACCTCCAGCCGCCTCATCTGGATCATACAACTGGTACTGAAGGGTCTTAAATCAGGCGATGGATGCGGACGATTGTCAATTATTGACACGCAGAAATTGGACCCACGCGCAGTCTTCTGGGCTAGACCATACCATGACGAGTGTCGAAAGAGTCGCCCCTTTTCCAAAGGCGCGCATAGATATCGCGGGACGTACGAATTTCTGGTGTGGCATAAAATACCAAGAGAGGCCATTCTCCGAAACGTCAAAGCTGAGGACTTCTTGCGACTAGTCGACACGGACAAGGACATCGCACAAGCCCTTCAATTCGAAATCTTACAAAGCCCGAGCAGCCTCTCCCGGACGAAGATTCCGAAGCTCAAGATCAACGGTGTGCCACTCACGCCAGAAACGACCATCGCCATGGCACGCATCTGCAACTTCCTAGGCCTACACACCCACCTCCCGGAGAAACTGGGCCATATCGTCAGCGACATCGTCGAAGGATGGGGCTTGCGTGTCCAGAAGAGGGACGAGGCGGAATGGTACCAGCTCTCTACTCTCTTCGCACGAGAGGTCCGCAGCTGCTCGCAGCCCACGACACTCGTGCATCAAGAGAAAGTCAAATTCGCCTTTCTCGACGGCGTGGGATATGGCAAGGGTGGCGTGAACTGCAAATTCCATCCCCAGTTGCTGGCGAAGAAGCAGAACGCGGCTTCGGCTGTGGGCCTTGCATCGCCCGCACAGATTATCGCCAATCGGCTGGACGCGGCGAAAATGGCTGTTCTGGCAAGCGAGAAGATGGAGAACCGACGGCTGCACGCGTACCATCAGCGTCGGATAACTTTTGCTGAAGACGACGACGTTGCGATGCTTGACGATTTGGCCAATGTGGAGACGACAGATGATGCGGCTGATGATGACGATGATGATCAGATGAACGAGGGAAGTGACGACGAGAGCACTGTGTTTGACTTTGGTAGCGATGGACGCATCATCTGATTCTCGACATGGAAAACGAGCACAGATTTGGAATCGGGAGATTGTTGGCAAGGCGTTGTGGACATTTGCTTCGGAATTGGGATGTAATGTTTAATGAATGGGTTATCGTTAACAAAAGGCAGCCACAGAGCCTCTATCAGAACTAGCTAGTCATACAGGTGATTGTACCCAACGCCTTGCGGAATGCCCTCTTGTCAGTTGTTCGAAGCATCGTCGCTCTAGTCATATCCTGGTGCGTCATTGGCACCCGGTGTAGGCGCCGAGTAGGGTGCTGGTGTCTCGGGAAATCCGCCAGGTGTGTTATAGGAAGCACTGGTGGTAGTCAGCAAACATTCGCATCGGTTGGCGAAAAGCATTGGCTACTCACGGTGTCTGATAGCTTCCTCGGAAGCCGCCGGGTGTTGGCTGGTCGGCATAATTGCCTGGAGTGGGTGCAGAATTGTATCCAGGGGTCGGGGCTTCCATGCCACCATATGCTGGAGTCTTCGAGCCTGAAAGATACCCAGGTGTCCTGCCGCCGCTGTTCGGGTTCCACGTGGATTGCTAGAGCTTGTCAGAATAAAGTCAAGCTTATGCCCTGGTATTCTGCACTTACACCGCCTCCACTACCACCTCCGGCTCCGCTACCACCTCCGGCCCCGCCCCAAACACTGCCGCCGCCGTAACTCGTCTGACCTCCGTAGCTGGTCTGGCCACCGTACGCGGTCGCACCACCGAAACCGCCTCCGTAAGCTGTTTGGCCGCCGCCGCCGCCTCCAGCATAAGCGGGTGTGCGCCCGCCATCTTGCTTCCAAGTCGGTGTCCTGCCTCCCATGGCGTAAGCCGGAGTCCTAGCTGCACCAGACCCAGACGGCGGACCACCAAATCCCCTACCTGGCGTCTGTCCGCCCATCATAGGTCCACGTCCAGGCATACTACGTCCTCCTGTGAAAGTGCTGGCGTCCGGATGTGTAACCTCCCCAGTGTTGTGGTCGATAATGGCGAGTTGCGACTTTTTAACGGTGGTCTTCTTGTTTTTGGCATGGAGCTCAAGAATAGCAGATGTATCGGTAGTGTCCTTAACAATGCCAATCATGCTCTTCAAAGGTCCTTGGCGGATCTTGACTGTACGTCCGATCAATCTGTCTCTGCCCTTCTGCTGAGGAGGCGGCATCGGCGCAGCAGCTCCACCATTTGACTTTAATGTCGTGTTCATTTTCGTGATATCTGGACCAAGTCGGCCGCCTTTGGCTGCTGCAAGCTCGACGTTGTTGGCCCGCGCAACGAATACACCGGCATTATCCCGCAACTCAAGGCTTCGCGCGAAGATGTAGCCACGATGAACGTGCAGTACCGGTCCGGTCTTGCCTTCTCCGCCATACTCTTTGATGACATCTCCGACGTGAATTTCGTTGTTGAGCCTGTCAGTCGCTGTTCCGGCACCATCTCTCCGCTTCTCGACCTTATTTGAAATGTTCGATGGCAATAGCGTGCGAACGCTTCCAAGCTGGTCCATGACCTTCAAGCTCTCTCGGTCCACTTTGACGACACATCCAACGGTAGAGGCATCGAGTTGGACAAGATCGAAGAGGTCATACTTGCTGGATCCGATGACACCGCCGCTATCGGTGGCTTCCCGAAGGTCTTTAGAGAAGACGGATATCTCCTGCTGGTTGCTGTCCGTGAGAATGGTGACACGGTCATCCTTGATTCGGACCACCATTCCAACTTCGTCTTGGTATTTGCTGCCCCCGATGACTTTCACGTGGTCACCTTCTCGGAATCTCTTTCTCAAGTCTCTCGTGGGTACTTCTATGCGCTTGCCAATGAGAGATCCCTCCTCAATCTCTATCTTCACCACATCTCCATAGACTTCTTTGGCGCGACCCACAAGTCCTTTCTGCTCGCCCTTGTATATCTCGACCTGGTCACCGGGCAAGTAATCGGCGCCAGCACTCGTCTTTAGTGTCGCAGCTAACGCGGCCAAGTCAAGATTCTCGGTACCGTCCTCGGCTCCAGCAGCGAACTTGGTAACCTCTTCCAAGGTAGGATTAACGTTCTCCGTCTCGAGATGATTGATGCGGAAGGTTTCCACGAGGAAACCATCGACATATGTCTTGTTCTGATACTGCCAGGTGTTCTTCCTAAGGCCTCCACCGGAAGTGAGATACTTGCCGTGTTTCTTCCTCGCTTCTTGCTCACTGAACAAGCGGGGAGGAGGCCGTTGACCCATTGGCCGTACTGCCCTCTTGCGCTTCATGCCACCTTGTCCGTCAGACTCCATCACAGGTGCGTTTGCGTCCTCAGTGAGGCCATAGTCTAGACGTGGAACCAGTCTGAGTGTGACTTCGGTGCCGTTGGCCTCCACTTCGTCAATGATGGCGAGATCTCCAGCGTAGAGGCCGCGTCGTGGGCGCACATACATACCCGGCTCCAGCTCTTTCGTCTTCTTCGTGCGCAGTAGGTCAGGCATCTCCTCAAGCGCGATCAACATTGGCTTTGTACCGAAGAAGATATGAGAGATACCCTCAAGAGCTGGTAGAATGTCGTCTTGCCGGGAAGCCTCGACGTAAATGCTACCAGCCATAACGGGACCGCCACGCTCGAATGCCGAGTAGATCTGTACTGGTTCGCGAGATTTGGAGCGCTCCAAGATCCGGCTCTGTATTCCAAAGACAATCTCGCGCTCCTTGCCAGGTCTACACTTCATCCTCCATATGCGTGGATCGTTAACACCAGGCAGTAGCAGACGCTGTGGGACGATGGCGGAGCCGGGACCGCCGGCCCTCTGCTGGCGACCGTATCTCTCTTTCAATCTCGCTGCTGTCTCTTCGACGTCCATGGCCTCCTGCGCTTCGCGCTGACGGTCGAGCTCGCGGTGCATTCGGTCGTCCCTGTCCGCACCTGGAGGTAGCTCCTGCAGGTCATCTGGGTGCATCTCTTCGCCAGGCAGATCATCCTCTTCTTCGGGCTCTTCTTCATCGTCTTCGTCGACTTCGGCCTCAACATCGATGAACTGGTTCCGTCGCCGCTTTCTCCGCTTTCTCGACGGGCCCTCATCTTCTTCTTCTTCCTCCTCTTCTTCCTCCTCCTCGTCATCGCCAGCGTCTTCCTCTTCGTCCGCCGCAGCTTCTCCACCGGCGTCGTCTCCTTCCTCGTCGTCGTCGGCGCCCGAAGGTTTTGCATCGTCGGCTCCATCTTCTTTAAAGTCATCTTCGTCAGCTGCGCCAGTTGGAGGCTTCGCGTCGCCCTCATCGTCAGAACCGATCTCTGGCTGCGGATTGAAGTCGTCGTCCTCCTCGTCGGGGAACTCCGAATTGTTGAGGTTACTCATGGTTGGTGATAGGCAAGAGTGAAGTTCAGTCGAGGACTGAAAGTGGCATGAGGAATGGGCGTGGTCAAGTCGTTTGAGGACAAAGGGCGACTGAGGTGTTACGTAAGCACGGTGTTCCCGCAACTCTAAAGCTCAGCTCATGAATGGAGTGACACGCTCACAAGTCACTACTTCACATGTTCTCCACATCAGTGTTTACAGCACGCTTGCTCGAATTGCATCGCTTGGCAAGAACGCTTCCCCAGTGTTGTCTTGTTATCGCGTCCTTTTCTAATTTCTTGGCCTATCATGTTTGCAACATGACATAAGCTGAAACAGGAACAGGCTCCCACCTGATAATAACAGCTACGTCTCGGACACTTTCCGTCGGCGATTTCATTATCCTCACCAAAATACTTCAATGGGTACCGAAAAAGCTGCTCTCCCTACTTGGGCAAGAGGACGAGAAGGATTGAGGAGAAGGGATCCTCGCGAGTGGATCTTGCTCATTACTGTTGTCGTGCTTGCACTTCATTTCCTGAGCTGGGCATACCAGGACCAATTTTCAATCCCCATTGGAAGTGACCGACCGCGAAAGACTCAGAGCTCTGAGGCCTCGGAGCGTGTTCTAGGTCTGCCTTTGAAGGCAATTCCGTTACACCTCGAGGACTTCCAGCAATGTTCGATCGAGACGCTTCGCGATGACACCCGTCTTGCTTTCCTGGACACAGCGCATTCGCTTCCAGTCAACGAATTTGTGGCTCGCCGGGACAGACTAGCTCAAGGTTTGGTGGAAGATGGTATGGACGCATTTGCGGTCGAGCCTGGCTATACATTCTCCTATTTTGCCAATGTGACCCAGCCTCAGTGGGAAGTCTGGGAGCCGGAAGAGAGGCCTTTCCTCATGATTGTGAGGCCTCAGCAATCGCATGATCTGGTGACGAACGAACTCATCGTCCGGGCGAACACTACATTCTTGGTACCTTCCTTTGAGGCTGAACGCGCGCGATTGCTGAAGATGCCAATCATGGGCGAGATTGAGTTGGTGACATACGAAGAGCACTGGAACCCGTTCGACACGCTGCTTTCCTCTCATGTCTTCGCTGCGGAGAAGAGAGCACCTAAAATTATGGTGGACGAAGAAATGCGAGATTTCATCTCTCGTGGACTGGCGGAGAATGGGTTCGATGTTCACGGATTGAGCAGTGATGTGGAGAGAGTCAGGCAAATCAAGTCTGAGGCAGAGGTCGGCATTCTCAGAGCTGTCAACACTGGCACTGTGGAATGCGTAAGGGCGATGCGAAAGTGCATGACTCCCGGTCTAAGCGAGGACGAAGTCATGCAGGTACTCGATAATACGATGCGATACGCTGGTCTTGAGCCTTTCTTCGATATCGTGCTTTTCGACGACAACGCAGCCAATCCTCACGGGGGCACCGACGGCGCCAAAACCCTGGAAAAGGAAACAATGGTCTTGATCGATGTCGGTGCGCATTTGTTTGGCTACTCAAGCGACATCTGTCGCAGCTTTTTCCCACCGTTTTTCAAGAAACCCTCTTCGGACGCAGAGCTTACCCTTCTGAGCAAAGAGGTCCAGGAAAAGATCAAGGTCTGGAACATCGTCCTCGAGGCTCAGACTGCCTCTTTGCACGCTTTACATGAGAACGGTACCTGTGCTTCGGTGGATCTTGCCGCCAGAAGCGTGATTTCCGACGCCGGCTACGGAAGTGCGTTCACTCATCGCGTAGGTCACGGTATAGGTATTAAGGCTCATGAGTCTCCTTATCTGAACAAGGGGAACACGGAAACAAAGCTGAAGGCTGGAATGATATTCACGTCTGAGCCAGGCATCTATCTTGTCGACAAATTCGGGGTGAGGCACGAAGACATACTGCTTGTGAAGGAAGAAGGGCTGCCCGAGCTCCTCACCGGAGAGAGAGCACACGGACCATGGGATCCGTAAGCAGTCCATGTGGGTGGATTCTAAATATCATCTTTATTCAGAGCATGTTTATTACGCTTCTTGTCTTATGTGTCACGTCCCTCGTTCAATGTCCTGCCGTCTCGCGTTATTGATTGGACACTAATCGATCTCAGTGTAAATATTGACTGGCTCGGCAACCGCCGAACCGCGCATGCCTAAAACGCGAACCTCACGCGTCTGCTTCTGACGCTTCTCGACTTCACATGTGAACGAAATCTTGCACAGTGCGATCGTATACCACGTTACTACCATGAAGAAAAGATGTCGACAGGAAAATAGCAGCAACGGTCAAAATGGTGACCAAAGTGCTGTGCGTGGCTGAGAAAAACTCCATTGCGAAGGCAGTGGCACAGCATCTTTCCGGTGGACGGCCTGACACTCAAAACATACCAGGCGCTCAGTTCAACAAGAACTACGTCTTCAGCTACAACTTCCCGACGTGGGGCCCATGCGATGTGGTCATGACCTCCGTGTCCGGTCACTTGATGGAACGAGACTTCGACGCTCAGTACAAAAATTGGCAGGCTTCCAATCCCTCGGTTCTCTTCGAGGCCCGGATCAACAAGAACGTCGCGGAGAACTCTGGAGGTATCGCCAGAAATATCGAGAACAAGGCGCGATGGGCGTCCGTGCTCTATATCTGGACGGATTGCGATCGAGAGGGCGAACACATTGGCACGGAGATTCGAGAGATTGCACTGCGAGGAAACAATAGGCTCAGAGGGCAAACCGTACGGGCTCGCTTCTCGAACATCGAACGAGCGCATGTCATCAATGCGGCGCGCAATCCTGTTGCTCTCGACGAAGCGCAGGCGAATGCGGTCGAGTCGAGGATCGAGCTGGACTTGCGCATTGGAGCTTGTTTCACGCGGAAGTTGACGCTGACTCTCAAACCAATGCTTCCGCCGTCGGAAGATACTGCCAAGAAGCCCATAAGTTATGGCAGTTGCCAGTTTCCTACGCTCGGATTCGTGGTCGAGCGATACTTTCGCGTTCGCAACTTCGTTCCCGAGACATTCTGGGGCATCAAGGTCATGCACGAGAAAGGAGGGATCAAGGTCAATTTCAGATGGGCTCGCGGGCATCTCTTCGATCGCATGATGGCCGTGGTCCTGTTCGAGCGATGCCTCACTGCGCGTACAGCGAGAGTAACCAAAGTGCAGACCAAGCCGACTAGCAAGTGGAAGCCGTTGCCGCTGACTACCGTGGAGCTTCAAAAGTGTGGCAGCAGATTCCTGCGCATGGACAGTCAGCGCGTGATGACTGTCGCAGAGAAGCTCTACCAAAGTGGGCACATAAGCTATCCACGCACCGAGACTGATCAATTCGATGGCGGGATGGACCTGCGCGCTCTGGTGCAGAAGCAGACTCCGAGCCAGTCCTGGGGCCAGCACGCCCAAGGGCTGATGAATGGTGGCTTCTCGCAGCCACGACCGGGTCGCAATAACGACAAAGCGCATCCGCCGATCCATCCTGTCAACTTTGTTGCACCGAATGTGCTGAATCAAGATGAACAGAAGGTGTACGAGTTTGTTGCTCGGCGTTTCATCGCCTGCTGCAGTGAAGATGCCAAGGGCTCGAAGACCGAAATCAGCATCCTGTACGGCGACGAGACATTCAACACTTCTGGATTGACAGTTCTCGAGCGTAACTACCTCGATGTCTATCCTTACGACAAGTGGACGAGTACTCAGGAACTTCCGCGCTTCGACGAAGGAGAGACGCTCACGCCCACAGAAGCTCGCATCCACGAAGGCCAAACAAGTCCCCCGGGATATTTGACCGAGCCCGAGTTGATCGCGCTAATGGATGCTAATGGAATTGGGACCGACGCGACCATGGCAGAGCATATCGCAAAGATCAAGGAACGTGAGTATGTCCAGACCAGACCTCGTGGCCGACGTCCTCGAAACGAAGATGAAGAGGTGTCCGAGGAGGAGGACGAGATTCCCGGGCAAGCCGCTGGAGGTCGGGGCCGTGGTCGCGGACGCGGTAGAGGCGGAAGAGGCCGCGGTGGTCGAGGCGGCGCGAACAGTGGTGGTGGTGGTGCTACGAGTGGAGTGCAGGAGTTCATTCCAACAACGCTCGGGGTCGCTTTGATTGAGGGATACGAGAGTATGGGCTTCGAGATCAGTCTGGCAAAACCATTCCTGCGCAAAGAGGTAAGTCTTGGACGTCGTCTTCCATGGCCGACCGCCACCAGCTAATACAGCCCAGATGGAGATGAGGATGAAGGCCATCTGCGAGGGTCGCAAGACCGGACCGGAGGTGGTTGCGGAGACGATCGAGCAGTACCGCATTGTCTACGGACGCACAGAGCAGCACATTGAACTGCTTCGAAGAGTGAGTGCCAAGTCTACGGACCAGGCCGCTGAATGCTGATCTGATCATCTAGGCCGTGCGAAAGTACGTTCTTGGGCAGCAAGTCTGAGTATCGTCCAAGACTCGTCGTTTCGGTAGTCTCATCGCTGCTAGGCGGCTCTTTATTCTCTGTTTCACGAGCAGAGGAGGACATCGTCGCCCCCAATGACTAGATGTGGATCGACAGTATTAGAGATTGCTGGAGTAATCTAAGGATTCCATCACGCGGGCAGACTCAGAAGTCGCTGCATATATAGAATGAACAAGCTGTCCCAAGCGTCGAACGGGGAGGTCAAAGCCTTCATACACCTGGATCGGTAGTCATCACAGTGTTGGGCGCCATGGCTGAATCCTCCCGTCGTCGGCTGAGTAAGAAGGCGGACCAGACTCCTGATGTACGCCGTGCAAACGGCATCATCCTGCCCTTCTGTCTATCATATGTACGGCATTCGCGTAGGCCAAGCACGATGCCGGCTCTCGGTAGCCCCATTTGGCAGCTCCGTCGACGGCATCATGGATGACTTGGACCACAGCGGAAGGCAGCGCGGCGAAACGAAAGAGCTACTACCTTAGGTAGGTACGGTCACGACGAAGCTCCCTTGCTCTGGGTGGTGAAGCTCAGCTTCCAAGCGCATCCCGGGAGGCGAGGACAAAGGAAAGGGTTGAGTCAGTCGGGGCAGGCAAAGGCGGTGAGAGCAGCTCAGTAATACGGGTCGCACGGGGCGCAGTGGACGGTGGAGAGTGGATGGAGCAGGTGCGCTGAGGTGGGATCATCCGTAAGGTAGTCGCGGCGGCGCAGAGGGAGAGGGAGAGGGAGAGGGAGAGAAGGTGCGCCGGGGGGAAAGAATTGCACAGGTGGTGGTGGTGGTGTAGTAAGGGAAGGAACTGCATATCATATTGGAAGGAAGGTACAGGTGGAGAGGAAAGGGTCTGCAGCTTCCAAGCACCAAGCGGAAGTCTCGTCTCTTCCCGCACGCACGCACCCACGCACCCACGCACCCACGCACGCTACTACCTGCCGTGCCTTTCTACTCTCCACTGCTTCTGCCGACATCTCTCCTACACACCAACACCAACACCAATGCCGACTCGAGCGATATAGCAGCTTTGCACCACTCTCCGTCCGCCGCATTCCCACTCCCGCCGCCACTCCTCGACCCTCTCTCGTCGCTCCCGCCTCTCTCCAACCTCCCATCACACCATGTGCGAATTCAATGAACCCCACTTTACACGCTCAAAGCTCCAACTGACCACTGACCACCACAGTCCACCAAACTTCCTGCGAGAGCTCTCACTGCTACTCGTCCTCCCTCACCTTACCTCACCTTACCTCACCTCACCTCACCTCACCTCACCTCACCCTCTTCTCTCCTCCTCCTCCTCCTCTTCACGCCGAACCCCCGGCCTCCCCGTCGCCATGTCCGCCGAAGACGCCTCGCCCGCCGTTGACTCCGGCATTGACAATCTCGCCGATAAGATAGGCGGCCTCAACACCGACGACCACCCGCGCACCGAGGAGGAATATGCTCAGGCACAGCTCACTCTGCGTGCCATTGTCACCTCCAAGGAAGCTGGTGTCATCATTGGCAAGGCCGGTCAAAATGTCGCAGACCTGCGAGACAAGACAGGTGTACGCGCCGGCGTGAGCAAGGTCGTCCCAGGCGTGCACGACCGCGTCTTGACCGTCACTGGTGCTCTCACGGGCATCGCCGACGCGTATGGTCTCGTCGCCGACAGTCTTGTCAAGGGAGCGCCTCAGATGGGTATGGGAGGCATAGTGGGCACACCCAACACCCACCGTACGCACCTTCCCGCTCCAATCGTCCATCTCACCCGTAGCTAACCATGTATGCAGCCATCCGTCTCCTGATCTCGCACAACCAGATGGGAACTATCATTGGTCGGCAGGGTCTCAAGATCAAGCAGATTCAGGATGCTTCGGGAGTCCGCATGGTCGCTCAGAAAGAGATGCTGCCTCAATCGACCGAACGCATTGTAGAGGTACAAGGCACACCCGACGGTATTCAAAAGGCTGTGTGGGAGATCGGCAAGTGCTTGATCGACGACGAGCAGCGCGGATATGGTACTGTACTCTACAGCCCGGCAGTACGCGTTCAGGGAGGCGGTCCACCACTCAATGGCGCCGCAGGAGGAGGCTACAACGCACCTCGGGGCTACAATCGCACTGGAAACGGTGCAGACTTCACAGGCGGCGCCCCCTCCTCGTCCTTTTCTCCTCGCCGCAACGACTCAGTCGACGGCAGTTCCCTTCCCGAGGGCGAAGACATCCAAACCCAGAATATCAGCATACCAGCTGACATGGTTGGCTGCATTATTGGTCGTGGAGGCAGCAAAATCAGTGAGATTCGCAAGAGCTCGGGTGCACGCATCTCCATCGCCAAGGCACCGCATGACGAGACGGGCGAGCGCATGTTCACCATCACTGGAGGTCCCGCTGCCAACGAGAAGGCGCTCTACCTGTTGTACGAGAATTTGGAGGCGGAGAAGATGCGTCGCAGCCAGATTCCGGAGGCCACGGCTTAGGACGCCAGCTCTTGCTGCCCACCCACCATTCCTCCGCCGTCCCAAACCGTTGCTCCAGCCATGCTCGGCCATTAGATGCCGCGAAAGTTTACCCCCCTTACCTCGACACAACCGCTACTTCCATCCTCAACACAAGACTGGCAGAACGACTTCCATCCGATACTTCATCGTTTGGACACGACATCATATCATGTTTTCTTCATGGCTAATGACCATTACGAAATTTGCGCCTCACGACCTTACGCTTCGACGAGCACCACTCTCGAAAGCTTAATGACGTCCCTCTCAATCCCGAGGTGGCTCTGCTCACTCCGTCGGACGCCCCGTCCTTTCACCCCCTTTCGAAACTCCTTCTCGCCGCCGCCACTACTCTCCGACTTTTCTCCCGGAACCGTCGACATCTACTTAATACTCATCATCTGTTTGCAAGTCCTGCAACAGCTACCCTCCCGGAAATGGCGAGGGCATTGCGTGGTTGCAGTGTTAGCTGTACCTTACGCCGGGCAGATTTGGACTTGCTATTTTGCATAGCGCTATACCAATTTCGTTATGTGGCTTGCAAGAAGTAGCGAGGCTGATGAATGGAATAAGAGTTAGAAGTTCATTGTCTCTCCGTTCTCAGACGTCCTCTAGGTCTCAGGATTCTCCCGTGCATATGCCAATCTGTCCATGCGGGTGCGTGTCCTCTCAAAAGCCAGTGTGGAGACGAAACCTCCCATGATCGAACGCCCTGCCGATCTCCTGTCCATTTCCCGTCCCCATGTCTCCAAACTCCAGAAGCACCGAACTCCCTGAACTAGACCATTTTCCAAACGCCGTATCCGTACCTGCCCTCATGATATATCATATATGCCGTCTCATGCAACATTCCATGCCATGCCATCCATCTCCGTCCCTCCACGATATGCACGCACGCCGGATCTCTTCTCTTCTCTTCCCTCCCTTCTAATTGACCTGACACAACAACTCCTGCTCCAGGATGTATTTGCCCTCCTTGTACTTCTCCGTACTCTCGTACGCGCGATCGTACTTCCACCCGACGATCTCCTTGCACTGCCGACAGCAGATGTCGCGGACGACGTGGCGGCCGGTGGTCATGTTACGCTCGCCGGCTTCGCCTTGTTGGATGTTGACGACGCTGTTGAAGAGGTAGGCTTTGCCGTGTTGGCCGCGGAAATTCTGGAGGCAGGCAGGGTTAGTAATAGGAAGGGAAGGGAAGGGCGGAGAAGAGGGGGGAAGGGGAGAGGGGACGTACTGGGAGATGATCTCGTCGTGGTCGGCGAGGTGTGTTTTGCAGTTCTTGCAGCCGTAGATTTTCTTGGCATTGAGGTAGATGTTGTACGCGAGGCCCATCTTTTGACCTTTTTTCTAACCGGGTTTGGGTGGTGGTGGGTTGTCTGTCGGATGGGCCTTTTGTTTGGGGAGGGGGTAGGGTAGGGTAGCACGCCGAGCTGTTTGTTGTGTTTGCTCTTGAAGGAAGAATGTCTGTGTGGATGAGTGAGCGGGCGTCGGAGAGGAAGTGCTAGGTAGTTGGGCGATGTCTCGCTTCGAAAGGGCACTGCTTAAGGTAAGGTAGGTTCCGTTCAGCTGTTGTTGAAGATGAGGTAAGGTGGGGTGGTGGGCGATGATCGGCCGGGGGTCACGAGGTGTTCGCGGCTGAGTCGTGTGGGGCGGGTGAGTGCTGGAAGCGAGTGATTGTCTTGTGAACAGGAAACTGGCAGACGCGTGTGGCGGAGGGTTGGGAGGTGATTATGGTACGTCGCGGTACATACGGGGTTATCCTAAGGTAGTAAGGTAGTAGTGTAGGTAGCTGGAGAGAGTGATGTGAGAGTTGGACCCGACAGCTCACTTGTTAGCCGAGACAAGGAATCGATTAATGCGCTTTGCTTCTCGCACTGAAACGTGCTGAACCTTCCATGTTTTGCCTTTGCCGACGACGCTTTTCAATACACACACATCAATATCGCAACATCTGCAAGCCCAGAAATTGAAACCCGACACCTAGCACACGATCACCGGCTCACCTTTTGGTCCAACTCGTTGAACAGCACAGATCCGACAGTATGGCCCAACCCATCACAGCAGGCCGGATCGTGATGATACTGGGCAACCTCGTATACTCTGTCGGAGCCTTCCTCGCAGACTACAGTGAGACACATGTCTTCAACCCAAGATGGCCTCCACATGTAAGCCCATCACGCCATCTCTTGGGTACGCAGACAAGCTGACGAAAAGCATGCACGGTTTCATAACGGACAGACCATGAGCCTCGGACTGCTGTTGGCCACTTCATCGTTGTACTACTTGTTCAGACCTGCTCGTGACCTTCAGGAGACCAAGGACAACCTCTTCACGTCTGCGTTGATTGGAGAGTTTTATTGTGTTGCGGCCCTCTCTGCGATATTGTATCCGGGTACCGCATGGCAGGATCCGGAATTCCGTCAGGGCGGAGAGCAGAGATATATCTTTGGTATTGTGTGCGTTGCGATGGTAGTTGGGTACTGGTTGGAATCGCGGAGGCTTGGGAAGACGAAGACAGCTTGAGATGGACGTGTAGAACGGAAACTGTGATGACGGACGACAATCACAGAGACTGCGGCTTGTGAACGAGGACGGCAATGTGATAATGTAGGCAAATGTAACCCTATGGAAGCGGTCCAGAGCTGATTTCATAGCTTCGACCCCCGAGATAGTTCCCTGGCTGGGTAAGCATTACGTCATTTCATATGCTCCAAACTTCTTCTCCCCAGCCTGTCTTCCCATCCTCTTCACTTGCCGCGAGTTGCCATCATCTTACTATCAAAATGTCAGGCCGCGGCGGAGCGGGAAACATCCTCGCCATTCAGCAAGAGAACGCGCGCATCTCCGCAGACCTCGAAGCAAACCAATCCGCGGCCGACTCCTACAACGCGCCAGCTCCCATGCGCTCCGAGCAGCAATATGCCCACAGCGGTCGTGGAGGCGCCGGGAACTACTACAGCCCAAAACAGCTGAGCGAGACAGGCCAGTACAGAGACACTAACATTGGGGAGGTCGCAGACCTCTCGGGAAGGCGAGGAGCAACGGCATCCGAAGCGACTTCTACGACGCGAACGTACGGTCGTGGTGGTGTTGGGAACTATGCATACGACGCGAGCGAGAACCAGGAGAAAGCCTTGCGGAACAAGATGCAAGAGGATGAGGAAAAGCAGCAGAAACTGAAGGCGGATATCGAGGCTGGCGTCAAGGAGACCTTGGCTATGCCCGAGAAAGCAAAACTGCCAGGCGGACACCCGTATTGAGTGCTTCAGTGAGCCGCTTGAAAACATTCAAATGGTCGCAAAGGTTCATCTTGCACATTTGAGCGCATTTGGAATCCATCACCGCAGCTGCTGTCGCCAACTTCGCAGCAGTCCGACTTGCCGTTGGCCTGGCTGTAGCGAGGACATTCGGCAAGAGAAGAGCGACACGAGGTGTGGACTTGCTGCATGTTGAAACCACGTGCTATTGCCATTGCGTGTTACTCAAGAGCGTATACGTAGTGCAGCGGATCCTTGAAGCCTTCACATCCCCGAGCAGATCCCGAAGACAACTTGACAACCTGCACCCTGCGAATCAATGCCAGACACCCAATCCAAATCAAACGCCTCCATCCCCTGTGTAAGAGCTAGCACGATCATTGTTGCTCCGGCGATTGCGATGAAGGAAGTGTATACGGCGGCACGCGCTCAAGTATTCCAAGCTGAGGCATTGGAGCTTGACCAATGGTCTGGTGGATAAGCGTAGCAGTGGTATCGAGCAAGCTTTGCAGCACCATCGACCACGGCGTAGCCGTCGACCACGCCTGGCCTTTTACTAGCGGCGTGTAGCCGCCGCTTCTGTTCCTTCGGACGACCATGGCATATTGCTGTGAAGAAAGAATCAGGAGATACTCCAGCGTTCTCGGTTTAGGTTGCGTACGAATGGTGGTTCGTCAAACTGCTTGTCTGCTCGAGGCTTTGTTGCATAGACGATCTCGTACGGACTGCTTTCGCCTGGATTCGGAGCTGCTGAAGGGAAGAGGACGGCGGTGTTCGCTGTTATCATCCCAATCAGCTCAATAATTCTCCGAATGAAGACCCCAAAAGCCTCAGAACTTACCCTGTATCCTCCTCCTCAATTCATCATCACTCAACTGCGCTTTCGCCGGTTTCCTCGGCTTCGGTGTAGTCGTAATACCCCAACCTCCGGACTGCATCGTAGATACGCCACTACAAATCAAACAAGCGGACGGAAAGGAAAGTTGCTGTCCTCCAAGAGGTGAAGATAATAAAGACCCGGATGCAGGCTTTTGAGCGCCACATTTCTGCTCGAGCAGCATCCATCTACCCTAGGCTTCTCCGTGCCGAGCGGGTGACGTGCCAGCAGCGGACAAGGTTCGAGGCTAAAGGCATATTGTGCCTAGGCTAGGTACGGCCCATGATGTAGCTACGGTCAACAACGTGGGACATGACGATCTCTTCGACCTTTTCGCACTTCAAGCCGAGTGCACTGTATCTTTTGGGGCAAACAAACTTTGGAATACTGGTCCGAGAGAGGGACTGGAGCTATCTCGGCGATTTATGAGATGCTTTATGAGACGCCAGAGTGTAGGCAAAGAGAGAGCGAGAGAGAGAGAGAGAGAGAGAGAGAGAGAGAGAGAGAGAGAGAGAAAGAGAGAGAGAGAGAGATGGGGAAAACAGACGTCATGGCTCAAAAGTGAATTTATGATCGTCTGTCATTAGGCATTTATCTCCTCGACTCAACAGCATGGTTCGTAGGCGTATGCAGCACATAGTTCGTGCCTATTTGATGCGATACTGCAGAGCCGCGTGGTGCTTGTCTTACGTCTGCGACTCTCTGCGGAACGGTGTCATCGTGCCGTCTTCGTGGACATTTCAGGATGCGACTCTGAACCCTGAAGTCATATCAATCGGCCGTCTTCCGAAAGACGAGAGTTACCACGCTCTGACCAGTTTGTCCACCAAAGGTGAATGTAGGGTAGTTTGCCTCATCAAACAACTCCATTCCGTCATGTGCCAGCCAATTGATGAGCTCGTCTTTTGTCCAATTGCAGGAGGTGATGAAGAGAAAGTGACCCGGTTTGATCAGGTCCACTACTTTCTGCCCGTACGTCTGGCACGGGTGAGATGCAGCGTTGGCGTCTCGCGGCATCAGCGAGATTGCATCGAAAGTGCCTTTGTCCAGAATGACATCAAATTTATCGCCAAGCCAGTCACCGGGGGGATCTGATAGCAAATCCCATTCCTCGAATCGGACGTTGGCGTAATCGCCTGTCTCACCCTCGGTGGCGGCTTGTCGCTGCGAGAGCAGCTGTCTGGCGAGCTCTACGCTCTTGGGGCTGTAATCCACGCCCACCATCTCGCCTCCCCAGCTCGCGCCATCGTCGTCTTCATCTTCACGCATTGCAAACAGCATGTGGCCGTTGCCGGTGCCAAGATCCAGGACTCTGCTCGCATCTCGGCTCAGAAGGCCACGAGCAGACGAGGAATACTCCGCGAGCTTCTTCAGGACGGTGTCTTCTGCATTGCTTTCGTCGAACCATATGACGCCCTCATCGTCGGCATCGTCCTTGTTGTTGTGCAGTTCGCGGTCGTACGCGGCTTCCCAGCTGTCCGTCGTCAGTGTTCCTGTCGTTATGTGCGGATCTTCCTTCAACACGTACTATTCCCTCGTACCCAATTGACTTGGCTCGAGTGGGTTAGGACTCCGATGAGCCGACGAGGTGAGGTTGTTGTCCATGACATGGTTTTCGAACCGCCAGAAAAGCCAGGCTCATCTGCCACCGGTGGGCCCGTGCTGAACTAGACTCAGTGCTTTCTCTCGACTTCACCTCTGCTGTCCTTGCTAATAAGTCGATAAGATATCGTCGTCTATGTATCAACCATCGAGGCAATTAAGAGGGCAGGCTATTGCGTCTCTTTGGTGCGTCAGCATCACATGCGTACACCTCGTCGACGCCGTGACAACTGCATCCGCAAGGTTCTGACGCCCAACCGCGAATCGCAGAGACGGCGCTCGCAGCACGACGTCCTCGTTGAAGACGCCTACGACTGCTCTTAAGCAGTGCTCTCAGCAGGAGAAGCTTCCGTGCATCGATTCGGATTCGAAAGGAAGTTGGAAGCAGCACGGCGGTGAGATGAGCTCCGCGTGAGTGCCTGCAGTGGCAGTCATAAGTTGTGTGGTGGCAGTGGCGGTGGCTCCCCGGCTTGGTCGCCGCCCCACCTGCGTCATCAATACTGAGAACATGAAACCTTGCCCAAACCACTTCGCCGCGGATCCACGAGCCGTTCTCGATACAAGACTACACGCGAAGACCCGCAACTGCTCCTTATGGTGATGCTCCTTTTCGAATAGTACGACACGATGGCCGGAGGTAGCCGCGGGCAGCCGCTGACACCCGAGCAGTCCACGGCGCTGTTTGACATCCTCACCCACTATGAGACGTACAAGGAGATAGAGGATTTTAAGTACCCCGGAGCAATCCACAAATATGGCCCGCCTTTCCAGGATGATCTGAACTCCTCCCAGTCGCCTATCTTGCAGTCGCTGCTTGCCAAGTTCGTCCTCAAACTTCCGGGCCTCCGAGACGTCCCCGAGCACTTCTGGAGAGATCGCGTCCAGAACCTGATCGAGGAGCTTGCCCAAGCCGAGCTGAGCGAAAGCTATGATAAAGGTATCCTGGGCATCCGAAAGACCTTAGCCACTGCAATATCTGCTCTCGTAGAATATCCGGCTCGTGGCGCTCTTGGCGGTTTTCCCAAACACGATGTGGACAAGTCCCGGAAATACGACATCTCGAATCCCGACGATGTATTGCAAGCCTGGCGAGATTGTATCCAAGAGGCCGTCTATGGCGACTTGATTGACAAGCTATTCGCGAAAGCTGCAGAAACGGACAACCTCAAAGAGCATCCTCCTGTCGTCCAAGGAATGCACGAGTTTATGGTTGTAAAGTAGGCGCTCCCTGTCAGATCTTCCTGGCTTCACTTCATCCATGGCAATGCTGACGAGCACAGTATCGCCTCAATCATGCACTACACATTGGTTTTGTCGCCCGAAGGACCGACCCTTCTGCGAATGATCGACAGTGTGCATAAGCTTCTCCCGTACATGGTGATTCGACAGACGCTCAAAGTCGGAAATGTTGCGACCATGCTTTCAGGTCTGATGAGGGTCATACTTGCGAAGGCCAGCGTTGCAAGCGTCACAAATTGGATAGGACTTAGCAGTGGCGCCGACGAAGGCATGAATCTGATGCAGCAGTATGCAAATGCTCGCCCTGGTACCTAAAAGTGGTTACTGATGATACCCAGGATTATCTCGCAGGTGCTTTCGTGGGACAAGCGCGAGCTCAGAAAGCGCGCCGAGAAGATTGAGAAAGACAAGAACGCGCCTCCCAAAGAAGTCAGAGAAGAGCTCAAGAACTGGATTCAGAGAAGTCGCGCTGAGCATGATGAATGTCGTAGACAGAGCCAAGAGCAAGGCATGTCGATTGTTGCGGTGATCTTGTCGCTATCCTCCGCATCAGCAGAACTCTCCGAGTCGCAGCACGAAAAGGCTCTGGAATATCTTTCGCTACATTTGGCGGTGCGAGACCGACAAGAAATAGTGAAGGTGCTTTGTCATAGAAATCCGGACATCTTGACTGCTGCTGTCCGAGATGGCGTCGACGCTTACACTCCCATGATCAGACATATACATCAGGCTGTCAACTTAAGCGACACGCTCTGGGACTTTGAGCGCTTCGTCACAGACACACTGAAGATTGCAAAGCCGACTGGGCCAAAGGGAGAAGAGAAGCCGCCCACCGTTGAGGATTTTGTGGACTTGCTACACCGGCATCAGACGAGCTGCCACAAGTTCTTGCATCAGTTCGCCAAGAACGGTCACGAGGTAACTACTTGGTGGAAAGAGTATGTCCATATGGCTGCTGCACAGTTCCGAAGCAACGAGAAGCCGCCTCCCTCGGAATCTGTTGTATCAGATAAGATGTCTACCGGAGGCATCAAGGAAGCTTTGGACGATGCCTTCGCCAAGTTATCAGAAGAGAACCAGAAGACAGTCCGGAACGAAGTCGATGCACATCGAAAGTACGTTCAAGACCTGCACGCCGCGTCAGCGGCTCGAATCAGCGCAGTCATCAAGCGAGACCAGGCGACACCGTTCGGACCAGGCGCATACATCGCTCGTTGGCAGCAGCTCATGGATGACACTTGCATCACACCAGCCCAAGCTCATGGCAATGTCCGATACGGGGCTAGCAAAAGCGTCAAAGAAGATACGCGGAAGGATATTGAGACGGGTGAGGGCGCGGGATTCGTCACCGAAAAAGACATAGAAGACGCGCAGAAATCAGCTGTCGGCAAGCTGCCGGTGGCTCCGAAGACCGAAGCTACCTTGCGTCTTCTCGCCTCTCAATTCAGGGAGAAACTTGCTTCGGGCTAGTAGCTACTGCTTTCGAGCGCTCCGGCCATCCCTTCGCTTGACATTTGCTGTATACAATTAAGCACTGCGAAAGACCCTTCTGAGTTCACTCCCGATGTTGCTTGTTTTTCGCGATTGTGCCGTATGGAGCTGCAGGGCTGATTTCACGTGCTGTTACGTTTCTCAACGACGATACTGGACCACCAAACAACGTCTGTTGAATCAGGGCCAGCATCTTAGCTCCCAAGATCCGCCAGAAGTGAGAACAAAGTGACCGCGTTGGTCATGAGAGGCTCGAGGTCAAATGCCATGTCCACGAAGTGATTTACGTCGGGGTGCAAGACGCGGAGACTGGCACGAGCATGGAATCGGTCGAAAAGGAAAGAGGGGAGCATCATGCTAGGCCTACGGGCCGAGCACACGTGGTACAAGCTTCGACACTGCGAAGACGTGATTGAACAATGAAGGCGTCAGGCTAAGGGCTGGCCGCAGGGTGTGCATGAAGACAACCAGATCACAGATCTTACTGATGCGTGGAGCAATCGGTGGCCTACAAACGTCAGTCAATCCTCGATGTAGTCGCGGACGTACGTGAGATCATGAAAACTGACGCCTTCTCAGTCGACGCTTGAGACGGTTCTCTGCGATACCAATGGATTCATTCCTCTATCGAGAGCCCCCTAGCCCCCTTGAAGCCCTCTGACCGTGGCAATGCGTGTCGCTAGAATCGAGAGATCGATTGCAGGAAGGCTTGTCAGCGGATGCACGGAGCAACACAAGGCGACACTAGCAGATTTCTCCCACCAGGGATGGGACCCAGTTGATCCGGAGCCAAGTGCACCCATTCAGCGTTCTCTCAACCCACCGGGATCGAACCAACAGAACGCGAGACCTCCCAATATTCGACTCCACAACTCCTCGAGACACTTTCCGGATCCCAACCACGTCGTAAACTCAACCCAGCAGCTGATCTACAGGACTTCGATGCATTCCCCCGAGTCCGCGAATGGTGCGCGTAGGCGACGGCAGGAGGAGGATGGTTTGAGCAAGAAGCTGATCTTCCACTTTGAGTGAGTCGCGTCGTTAACCTGATCCTGTCGGGGCAGATGGTCTTATCGAATCCTTCGCCGGCATAATCGAAGTTTCTACTATCGCTTCGCGAGAGCACAGCGGACAGACTCCATGCCAGCGAGCGCGAAACTGTCCGGGATCCAACATGAAACAGGTACTGTCCTCGTGCGTTTCAACAAACCATCTCGGTCAGGGCAGAGGGCACATTCTCTCGGCCCTTCGAAAGTCAGCTCCGGGATGAAAAGCATGGAAGGGTCGCTTTGGACGACTATACGTGTCCAAGCCTACGCGACGCGGGCAACAAGAGCACCCAGTATCCTACAGCCGAAGAGTGAAGAACGACGGATGCATATACACTCAGATTCTGCCGGATGCTGTGGACAAAGATCTGGAGTCTGTCGGCATGGAGAGGTGAAAGCCTCCAGTTGTTTCACACCCGCCTCAGAAGAATACGAGGGCCTGCTATACGCTGTAGAACTCGACACATAGCGCACTATGGAGGCGGTCTCGGGGTAGCATCAAAGATCTGCGACGGTATGTTCAGCCACGTATGCGACTCCTTCTACGCGTCGCGCCGCCGCGCTGCTTGAGCTGTGGGTCTGGCGAGGACGAGAAGGCGTCATACGAGAGCGCCTTGCAAAGGACTGCCATATTCACACCATCAGGCTGCCTGTACGTGCTTTGACTGGCGTGACTTCGCAGCGCATCAAGCGAGCCACCACTCAGCGCTGGCATCGTCTACCAGTGTTTCCTCTACCAGCATCTTGAAAGGGCGGAGGAGAGGTGGTCGGCGCGGCGAAGATATCGTTCTCAGTGGATCCACGATGCGGTTCATGAGCGGAGCGCCGTACAACATCCTACGATTCAGTGATGTGAAGACACTCATGAGCTTGATGTGGTCGCCACTAACAGCTACTTACAAGGCCGTCATCTCAATAGCCGTGGTTTTCTCACAAGGGAGGGCACCGATGGATAGCCAGAGGAGTGGTTGGCATTATCGCGCTTTTGGACGGAGATTCGGACCAAATCTCTCGGTCTTCAGAGCGATACATGCGAGCACAGGTCGACGACGTCCGTACTTGTGTGGGCAGATGCTGTCGACTGGATCACAAGAATAACAGACGATATGGGCAAACAATGATCGCTTGTCATTGTTTCTGACAAGGAATTGATGGAGGAGGAAGCAGGAGATACGTCCCCTTTTTGTTGAACATCATCATCCTACATCGACGCGCCGTCCACGGCTGGCTAGCAGGTCCATCCTGCCAAAATTCATATCCTTCATCCGCGACTTTGATTCAACCGCTGCCCTTTTTTGGTTTTGCAGTAGCTTTAGTTAGTTACACTTCGGTGGGGCATATCTATAGGCAAGCCCCATTTCCACACCATACCTAGCTCACAACCCTCAAATCTAACCTACACAACAACGAGAGAGCTTTGAATGTCATCACGTACCCGTATCTTTTGGTGGATCCTAAATTAAGTCTTTTGTTGTTCACCATCGATCTCGGAGCTCACACCGACGCCTGAACAAAAAACTCTCAGTGGGCTCGGGAGATCGGACGCTAGTGGAAGACCGCATTTCTCGCTCTTGACTCCGAAGCATGAATTTGTTTATTCCTTACTTAGCCACCTTGTTGTTGGACCAGTACGAGGGAGCCCTTTTCATACTACCTACAGAAGACATAGAGCCGCCGATGTGAATTCTTAGTAGAGTGAGCACACTGACGTCGCCTCATTCAAATGATGGAGGCCGCACATGTACGCCGTTCCAGGTTCTCAACAAGGGCTGAAGAAATGAATTGGATTTTAGTCATCGGTCCCGGAAACTATAAAAATGGGAGGAGAGCCTGCATTTCGCCGTCAACTCCGACATGTCCCCCTCGTCGTGTGAGGAAACCCTCCCCCCATTGTCTCCGCGAGTGATAGATATACTTCTTCGACGAACAAGTAGCTAAAGATCAAATGTCTTCTGCCCTCAAGAATGAATATGCGTCAAAAACGAAGCTAACGCTTTCGTTCACATGCGTGAAACTTGCAATCTTCCCCCCACCCACGCCCCAGACTTTCATCCACGCCTTCAAGTTTGATAGGCTCGAGGTCCTCGGGCGCCAATGGGAGTACGCTCACTTGCATTCCGCTCCGAGCCGCATCGACGATTGGCGTCGAATCTCCGTCCGTTCATTCACTCACGTTCTCGGCGAATTCCGCGCTTGCCCAACGAGGAAGGAGCCCCAAGGGCGACTTCGAAGCGGGCGAAGACCGAACAGCGAGTGGCTTTCGCCTTTATTACTGGTCCCGTGTAGCAGATAAGAAATGATGCCAAGAGCCATCCAGAGTTCACTCCAACCCTGCCTTGCAAGTAGTGAAATTATTCGTATCTCATGCAACGCCACCCATGCATACGTACACAGCCGTAAAAGTTGCCTTCGTCCAAGCTTCCAACATTGACCAGCCGCAGTCCCTCCTGCTTCCCGTCCAAACATGCATGCACGACTAGGGAAGAACGCTCGCTGACTCGCTTCGCTTATAACGCCTCAAAAACTGCCGAACCGATCGTTTGGATCCCCCATCCGCTAAGCTTTCATCCCATCCCGCGTAGCACGTGACCGTGTTTCGTCTCTTCATATTCCAGCTGCTTCGCGACGTCGAGCGGACAGCGCTTTCTAGTCGCCCATGGTCTCACTTCCCTCTCCAAACGCCTCATCGCCTTCGACTTCGTCGAGGACAGTGGCGCCCATCATCCCCGTCACATGCTGTGCGGCACCACCATGCTGGACAAGGACAGTAGTATGACCTCCAGACCAGACCGCACCTCCTGTGGTAGCGGGCGCACTCTGGCTGAGATTAGAGGGCCTTGCGCCTCCGTGACCCTGCGAAGGGTGATATTGTTGATGGTTTGGGTTCGAGGCAATCGGATGAAACGCTACAGGTCCTGGAGGGCCAGACACGATCGGCGTTGAGCCGTGTGGGTAGTTGTGGTGGACGTCCACATTGACTACGGGCGTGTTACTCCCATCTGAGTCGGGATTGTGGTCGTCTATGTCGATATCGATCAGGTCGCTGTCGTCGGCCACGGACGGTGTGACGGATCCGGTGGCCGCCGCATGAGCCTTCTGCTCATTGAGGAACTCTCGGAGTCGCGCGACGCCGGTGCCAGAGAAAACGCAGAAGACATCTCGCTGGTGTTCATTAAATTCCGGCGGCGCCTCTCTGCAGAACGCCAGAAGCTCATCGCGGAGGAATGCTTGAACTCCCGTCAGACTCAGGTGTGTCAACTTCGGGCAATTATTCAGAAGGATGTGAATGCCCTGAGAATTTTGTCAGTTAGAACCTTACTCGAGACAGATTCCAATACTTACGTCCAGAGTCAAGAGAGTACAATAGCTGAGGTGGACTCTCTCGAGGACACTGATCCCATTGACCTTTCGGCCGTTTCGGACTTCGCCGACCGCTAGACTGTAGATACTTCGGTCCGTGATACCAGCACACTTAACCAGTCCGATTCTCTTGAGCTTCGGGAGGCCAGCTAGCTTCACCACGCTATTGTCTGTGAGGTTGCTGCAGCACGCAAGATCGATATAGCGAATGCGATTGCAGGATTTTGCGAGGGCTTCTATCGAGATATCGGAGATGCGAGCACAGTGTCCCAGGTGAATATAATGCAAATTCTTGCCAAGCTTCGTGATGGCAAAGACTGCCCGATCAGTGATTTGTCGGCACTTCGCAAGGATCAGGTTCCGGAGGCGCGGGCAAGACTGAATGATCTTCTCTACTCCCTTGTCGCCGAGCTCGCCACAATCGGTCAAGTCTAGAATGCGCAGAGAATCGAAAGTCACGGGCAGATCAGGGTCGTTGGGGAGCTCCAGAAACGCCGAGTCGTTGATTCGCGAACAATGAGCCAAGCGCATCTCCCGCAGGTGCAGGCAAGAGGTGAGAATGGCAGCGACAGCAGGAGACTCTAGGTTCTGCAAACCGTACAGATCGATTTCCAGGAGATGTGTGCAGTTCGTAGCAACGGTCATTATGGCAACGTCCGTCAGCTGGACGCAATTGTTGAATTTGAGGCGCTTGAGGTGACGACAGCTCCTCGCAATGGCCACGATGGACTCATCTGTGAGCTTCTTGCAGCCCGTCAGGTTTAGCCCTTGTAAGCGCAAACAGTTGTCTGCCACCGTGATCATGGTGCGGTCTGTCAGCTGGTCCAAGCCGGTCACATCCAGAGCAAGCAAGCTCCTGTTCCCATCGACAAGCGGCTGCAAGCTCAGATCGGTCAACTTGGAGCAGTTGGTCAAAGTCAGGCGCTCGATTCGCTTGCAGTCCATCATTCCCAGGAGCGTCCCATCACTGACTGTGCCCGCAAGTGTGGACATGTTCAGCCGCTTGACCAGATCCTGGTACGCAAATGTCTTCTTGCCCTTGCGTATGCTGTGTACCACGCTGTGTATGCTCTCCCACTTGCTCATGGCGGGACGATGCCACAGCAAGCCGACACTGTTTCTCGCCCACTCTTTCGACACGAGCATGCAGCTCTGGAGGTCGCGCGGCGATGTAAGGCGGGAGAAGATGCTAATCAGGAGCTCAGCGGGCAGTCGGTGCACGGGAGAGACTCGACATCGCTCTTCGTATTCCCGCCGCATCGCTTCGGTCTGCGACTGCTCGGGTGACATGTCCATTCCCAGGGAGGATTGCGAGTCATTTGCCTGCATCATGAAAGAGTCGTTGTCATCGTCAATGCCGCGCTCAGGCGAGGTCGAGGCGGAACTGCTGCTGGAGCCGCTGGACATGCGCTGCAAGCGCCGTGAGCGCGCCATGATTGCGTCGATCGTGTGTGTTTTGTGGATACGATGGCGAGATGTGAGAGAAGGGTGTTCGGGTGCGCTTGTCGTCGGTGTGTCGCAAGGCTACGAGCGATCTGGCCGGAAGGCTGGATTCGTGTTACGGTCGAGACGAAACAAAATGCAGTCATGCGCCGTGCCGTGCGGTATGGCAGTGGTGGTCTGTAGGCGTCGGCAAAAAGGAGTGCGGGGGTCGATAAAAAGTCGTGTCAAGGTCGTGGTCGTGTCGTTTGTGAGGGAAGTCGAGAAGGGGGAAGGCGTGGGCGCACCCATCCACGGAGTTGGAGGCTGCGGGAGGAGCGTGACAGCCAGCGGCGCGGGATTCACCCTGGAGGAAGGCGCGCGGGGCGGACTGCAGGTGGAATGGCGGAGAATGAGGTCGAGGACTTCGGCGGCGGCGGCGGCGGCGGCGGTGGTGGTTTTGGTGGATGCGACAGGTGAGCCGGAGGGCGTAGGTCCATCGGGTGGTTGGAGAGAGAAGGTGTTGTACTGGGAAGGGAACCTGAGTGGTGTGGTGATGGTGTTGGTGGCAGGTGAATAGTCTTCCCGCTCCCGCAAACAAGCTGGAATCCAACAACCTTGATAACTCCGGTCGGCTTCTGACTTCGAACCCCGAAACTCTCACCTACAGTATATACCTATGAATGCCTTCGATGCACGTCTTCGATGCACGTCGCAATAGTCAACGCACCTCGAGACCGGGAGGCAACATCCCGCACTGCAAGGCCGGCGCACGGCAAGTGACGACCCACCTTACCACCACGCTCGACTCACAGCTCCTGCTACGACGAAGACCTTGCGGCGCTAGCGGCTCGTTCTAATCTCACCAGGATGCACTTCGTGCTTACAGGTACAGTACTACTACACATCTCTACGGCCGCAAGAGTCTCATTCTTTGGCCTGTTCTGCCCCGTCGCCCCCGCATTCATACTCCCACGCATCCGTAAAAGTCGGCAATTCCCTGTCTGAAGCCATCCTCATACTCCCACACAAACGGTCCGCCTTGGCCGCTCTCGCGCAGACGCTTCAGTGTCCACACATCCAGCATGCCAATCTTGTCTGCACCCCTCTGGCCATGCTGGCTGCGCATGCCAAAGAATGCCGCCGCATCCTCGAACCCTACATCCCATCCTCGAGCGAATCGCTCGTGCTCGTAGTGTCCAGGATGGTTCGTATCCCAGTACTGGCAGTGCGCACCCCAAGTATTGCCTCTTCGAAAGTCGCGCTGAGAGCTGGCACTGTTGATGCGGCCTTGGACGTCTCCTGGCTCGAGAGCTAATGATGCCGGCGCCACGATTGCGTTTTGCTCGGTCATTTGTTTGAAGCCCCACTCTCCACCAGGCATCCAGTCCATTCTAGACGTCCAGAAGAAACTTCCACCTGCCCGCTGTTGATAGCGCTGAGATTGCGCGCTGCCAAATTTGCGGCACAGCGCTTCCCTCGGTTCGCCTCCTCCCTTGGCCCAACACTCCTCGCCGAGGACACAGCTGTACTCGCCCACGACTGCTTGAGATGCACCTTGATCCACGACTCGGCCATCTTTGAGCTCGTTCTCGTGTAGTTTGGTCCACACTTCGCCTGTGATCTGCTGCGGCGACTTTCTGGCGTCGTCGGGAGTGAAGCACCAATATAGATGAGTATCGATGACTACTGGGCTTGTATTCGGTCTGGCCATTGAGTTGAGTTGCTGGGTCCATGTCGCGGCTTGGGTGAGGTCCCAGCCGTCTGAGATGTAGATAGGCATCGAGGCATCGATCTTGGACGTTTCACTGAGTACAGTCGTGTACCACTCGTACATGCCTTTCGCATTCGTGTCGGCTTCATTGACGAGCTGTACGCCGGCGACGCCTGGTGACAGGGTTACTATGATTCGGGCCACTTGCATCTTGGTTACACCACTCACCTTCCATGTTGCGAGCTTGTTGCACGATGAAGCAAATGCAGCGCGTAGCCAGCTCTCTGAACTTCCCAGAGCCCCAGAACCCTGCCTTCCCGCTGTTGGTACCGGAGTGCTCCCCGCCGTTTGCTCCGCCTGGAAGGCCGTGAAGGTCGATGAGGGTCCCGATGCCTCGGGCATGGCATCGCTTCACAAGGTCTCTGACGGCTTGCCATGCATTCTGGTATACGGGTGCCACGTGCTCAAACGGTGTGCCCTTGCAATAAGGGGCTCCCAGTGTGAAGTATCCGATGGGGAGACGTACGGTAGTGCACTTCGCCACGTCTTTCAGCCAGTCGAGGTCTGCATCGCTGACATACTCCTTCCAATGCTTTTCGAATCTGTTCCGGGCGGCTTCCGTACCTTCGAGCTGCACCCAGCTCTCAACAGACGCAAGTTCGCTCGTGCCTTGTGACTTGTCATTGAACATGCACCCGGTCAGCCAACGCTCCAATATGAAGATCGATCCCAGGTTCACTCCGTGGTGATAACGGTATTTGAAGACGTCGGAAGACGTCGGAGGCTGGATCGTGCATTGGCCGTCTTGCATAGGAACCTGGACCTTTGACTGGGGCTGCCCTGTAGGTTTGCTGCTACCAATGTCGTCGAAGGCAGACTTCGCCTTGTCCATGAATTTTCTCATGTTGCTTTGGACGCGTGGATGTTGTATTACAGCTTGTGAGAGAAGGACTAGGAGTACACAGGCGAATAGAATTATGAGGTAGATGCTCCAGGACAAAGACATGACCTTTTGAGAGACTTACATGTGCGACTGCATTATGAGGTATGACGTTAGATCAACAAACCTCGTCATGGGGCCGAGCCTGCCTTCTGGTACGGGTGAGACATTTATTTCGCATCGCAATCGTACTTGCTAGATACACGTACTATCAGTAGTGAGAGATGGGCCATTAGAAGGTCTGAAGTAGGAAGTGAAGTCGAGAGAAGGTAGCAGCAGCGGACGGGAAAGAAAAGCGGGGGGTGTTCAAGTCCACCTCACGTGACTGTCTGTGGATTCGAAGCATCTCCGCTGTGCTTAGGTTCAATTGGCTTTCAATGTATACAAGGGGTATAGAGACGCTCCAGGGTATATCCACCCGTTATAAAACTCCAGATATCCCTACTCGTATATTATTGGTCGTGCGACCCTGTGGTTCTGTTGCTCCCTCTACTCCCATGAGACGTAACCAAAAGCCAGCCCGGATGCCAGAGCAGCAGTAGACCACACTCCGGAGTATAACAGGGCACCGATCAGCTCAGTGCCCTCGATGGTGACATAAGAGCGCACAAAGGTGTTGACGAAGCAGCAGGCTGCAAGCGTTAAAGTCCGCTTCGCCAGTATCTCCGTCCTGCGCGAGAAGCCCTCCTGGCGTCCAAGGTTTCGTGCGATGGTCTCGCTCAAAGTAGCCGTCTTTGGATCGAATCGTCGCTGTGGAACAGGGGAAACGATATCAAGGCCCGGATTCCCAGGAGAACCGATCGCAGGAACGAAGATGAACTGCGTGGCCGCAAATCCTAGGGGCGCGAACAGCGCAAGAAGAGCCCAAACTTCTGTATCGTGAGCCCTCTGGAGGTCTCGAATGCCATCGAAGTATGTGACCATCCACAGGGTCAATCTTGTCTGGAAGCCCAAATACATGACCAAAGCGTATACCGAGGCTCCAAACGTCGCGGTGAGGAGTCGAACGGGAAGATCCTGCGCGATCAGTTGGTTTGGGGTTTTGACAGTCGAGTCCGCGTGACCTGCATTGACACCGCGAAGCAGAGCGAATGGAATGGCGACCGAGGTGACGTCGATAGCCAATGGAATCAGCACAGCAACGAGATCGATGCCGAAAAAGGTGTTCAAGAGGAAGTAATGCGGCACCTGGTTGAGCAGGGTCAGGTAGGCGAGGTCGACGTCTGCACGAGGAGAGTCAGTGAGTGTGGGCAAACATCATCGTGAGGAAACACTGGCAGCTCCACATACAGTCGTAGCAGGCATACCAAGCAATGTAAAGCTCTGCGAGCTTCCATGCCAGCATGGCGCCAATGTGCCATTCTGAGGTGAGATTGCGGCTGACGGCAGCGAGCTCATGACCAGTGAGGCCAGACGCCAGCGAGTAGAGCAGAGAGCTCAAGCTGAGAGCGACCAGAACGGCGATGGGGAAGCGAAGGCTCGAAGGCAGCCTTTGCGCGAGATTGTTCGCCATGGTGGAAATCGAGACGCGGTTCGTATCGGATGTATCGTTCTCCGCGACCTGGGTGCTGAATTGCTCGTCGGGTCGGAGTGCGAGGAAGGGGACGTGAGATGCCATGAATAAGGTACGCAGAGGACGCGCGCGTGTTGTTGCGCGAAAGGTTCCCGTTGCCAAGGTTATTTTGTTTACCCCGGGCATGACGGATACACCCGAACTAATGGTCCGTGCGTCGGCCTCTCCTTCAGCCGCCTCATACGGCCAACGCCGGTTGATACCGTATTTAATATTCCAGCTTGTACCACAGCGAACTACCCCGGGTGGAGATAGTTTCTTCAAACGACTTCAAATCTGCCCTTTTGAAGGTTCTATAGTACAGAAAGAATGTTCGTAAAAATGATAGTCACGCGAAGTAAGAGTAAGAAGGTAGTTTCAGAATGGTAGGACTCAGTTGCTGAGCAATGACCTCAAGTAGGCATGATGGCATTGTTGCTCCTCCCGAATCTCAAGCTGATCTACAAAAGTCGCAGCCGCCTCACAATCTCTTCGTACATGTAAGATGCAGTAGTGAAGGCCCGGCACGCTCTTGCCGCGTGGAAGGTACGGCAGGGCACTGCATCCTTCGAGGCAGTCCGGCTAGAGTCGGCTAGCTTCGCCATTGATGACTAGATATGGCATGCATGAGCTGATTCTCATTGCGTAGCGTCAAACTGCCTCTCCTATGACCGACACATTCCACATAAGTGCCAATTGTTGCGTGTGAGCGTTTCCCTCCTGGGCTCTCCTCGCCGTTCATACCGTGCTCGACGCCGCATGGCCCTATAAGCCCTGGCTGTAGGGTGGCATTGATTCTTTGTTATTCAGCTTTGAGTGCCTTGGGCTGTTCCATCAGGCTGAAGTTCATCCGTTTGTGTTTGCTGTGCACCTGTTCAACTCATTGCAAGCTCCCTATAATCCTCATCCTCGGGTCCCATGCCCTTCTCAAGACCTTCGGCCGCACAAAGTTGCGAATTGTCGCCCGGTATCCGGACATCTGCAAGCTCATCAGTCCGGGTCAGGAACTGCATCATGAGCCCGGCTTCCGTATGCCAGGAGACGTGACAGTGGAATGCCCAAGCACCCGGGTTATCAGCGACTACACGCAGCAGAATCCAGCCGTAAGCCTCAACAGAAGCAGTGTCTCTGCGAAGGGGATTCGAAAGATCCAAGCTATCGTAAAGCGGGGACAAATTTGCTCTGTTGATGTCTGCGCCGACTTCTGTGAGAGGCGGATAGCCGTGGCCCTGAGCGAGGACGAAGTATTTGTAACCGTGGAGATGCAATGGATGGTTTCCATCATCGAAATTCGAGACAAGAATATCGATTGTCTGAATTCCGGTAGTTTGGATGACTAGTTCACGGAATGTGTCGAAGGCTTTGTCGTTCACGAACGCGGCTACGCCATTGCTACTCGTACTGAATGTGCCATTTCGCTCAACGAGCCCATCGATGGTGCGTTGCAAGCTCGGAGACTTGACATCTGGTCGAAAAGTGGTGCTGTTGAAGAAGCCGCGACTCAGTCGGTATTTCCCAATCTCGAAGTTGGAGCGAAGGTAGAAGAAAGCGTCCGCATCCGCTGGAGCGGCGACTATTTCCACGGGCACGAGATCGGTAGTATTCATGTCCTTGCATTCGTCAGGTAGCCGCTCGTCCCAGTCTTTTGACGTTGGCACTTCGTTTGCGTCCTTGTGATATCGAATGACAGCTAAAGCATCTGTGTCTAGCTCCTCAGGAGGATCGGTGAAACAGGTCGTGACCATGCGAGCCCGGAACCAGAATGAATCTGCACCTGTCGCATTCGTGTTGACGACAACGCTATAACGTTGAGCGGGATTGATGTTGACCCTATGATACGTCTGTGGCTCGACATCGGTACCATCCACTTCGGTGACAGCCAGTTGATGCTCATCCAGCTGGACTTGAAACTCGGCGAAGGCACCAACGTTGATAAGTCGCAGACGATGATTCTTCTGAGGTGAAAGGTCGATGCGTGGAAGGCCCACGTTAGCGGTGGAATTGTCGCACCTGCGATCGGGAAAGTCATCGCAGTTTCTGATCGACCTTCCATTGATGAGACCGCTGTAAGGCACTGGCTCAGTATTCTCCATATCGGGCTTCAGGTATTGCCACAGCAGGGCAGAAGACAAATCATGGTAGTGATCCGACAAGAGAATGACACGGTCGGTGTCGTACGGGATATGTTGCAACCTTTGCTCGTCTCGACTGTAGATGATCAATGGCCCATGCAGACCATCGGAGGACTGGACGCCCTGATGAGCGTGCCACCAGTATGAACCGCTCTGGCCTGAGACCGTGAACTCGTAGTGGAAAGTGCCGCCTGGTGGGATGGGACATTGGGTGACGCCCACAGTACCGTCCATGTACGGCGTGCTGTTTTGGTAAAGCCCATGCCAGTGGATCGAGGTAGCGTTCACAGCTTGGTTGTCAACATGTACCACGATGGTATCGCCCTCGTTTGCTTCAATGAGCGGACCTGGAAATTGATTGTTGACAAGAATCATCGGCCGGTAAATGCCATCAGGGTTATGCTCCCGGTCTCGAATGGTCCAGGAGTACTCTCTTCGTTGTGGGGGTGCTTGAATGTCCCAATTCGAGTCGAGAATGTAGTCGTTCGTCTTGACTTCTCCATCATCCTGGCCGCTGGCTGGCTGTTCCAAACCCTTACCGAAGCCTGAAGCTGTGACGACTACCATGACCAGTACGACGGTTATCAACAAGCTCATGAAGATCCAAATGCTTTTGCTTGGAGAGCGCTTCTCTGACCATCTCTTCTCGTTGGACACGACCTCGACATCATCGTCTCTCCAATCACTCAACAACCCTCGCTCTTGCTCCATTTCTCTGCTGCTGCTATTGCTGCTGCTGCTGCTGCTGCTGCTCGGCGTCATGGCGGTGTCCTTGTCGTCTCGAGGAGAGTATGGCACGCTCTCTTCGCCCTGGATGCCCATCTTGGGTTTACTGGGGCTTTTCGATCGAGGGTATTTGCTGCGGCTCACTTGCCGTCCAGCGCCCGCGCAGCTGCCATTCAGCCAACGCACGTGGGATTGTTCTGTATGCCGCTGCGTGGCAAGACGATGTCACTGCTGCTTCGAGAGCCCACGGACGTCGACATGGCCATGGTGGAGGAAGAAGCGGCGGCGAGGTTGACCTGCAGCTCCGGCTCTCTTTCGAGCAGGGTCCGACGCGCTTGACTCTTCTTTCGAACAGGCCTTC